>CAJQUW010008154.1:0-146943 GCA_907163375.1 Prostheceraeus crozeri
CAACTAGTCTATGACCACTACAATTGATAAATGTTTAATTAACATGATGTTAAGAGTGCTTTATAGGGAAGGGAAGAATGGATGAGTCAAAAGCTTGTGAGGACGAATATCTAAGATGGGAATACTCAATTGGAAGTTGAAGCGCCAGATCGCTGACATTGAAAATCTTGTTTTATAATCCTAATTGTGATGAGGAGAACACAAATGTTTTTTTTTTTTTTTAATTTGTTAAATGTTTTAATTTGTAAATGTAACTTGGAAAGTTTTCTATTCTGAATTGTAAATAAACTTAGGATCTGGAACATGTGTCTGTTTTTGTTTGTTTCATAAGACAAAAAAAAAAATTAGTGGGAGATGAGTTTGAGTTTGGAGTTTAATGTTAATGGAATTTATAAGATGGACAGATTTTCTTAGTCATATTCGCACTGATCGTCACATTGTGTGTCGCGCTGGACCAAAAGTCAGTCCGGTTAAAAAACATACATTTGTAACCTGAATTTGCTACAATATAGAAATGAAGAAATGGTTTTTACTACAAGGAAAAATTAAGAGAGTCAAATGGTTTTTTTATTATGGCATTATTTCAACCACATACTACATTCTGCACTTCGCCAGAAAGGTGTATGAGGTTGTGTTTACGAGAAGCAATGAGGTTGCCATTCAACTGAGGGATTTATCAAAGCAGGGTAGGTGACTTACTAGTATTAAGATGATCTATTACGAGAAAGCCAAATCTTCAAAAGTGCAGTGTAACTGAAATATGTGTTCATTTCAAACTGCACATCATTTCTCAGGGAAGATAGCTTTTATTATGCATACATCATGCTGCAAAATCTTCGATGGGAGGGGAAAGAGCAAAGAGAAATAGAAAGAAGAAAGGTAGAAGAGTAAAGAGCAAAGAAAAGAACTGAGAAGTTTGAGAATGACGACATTATTTATTTGGCAAATTATTAAAAAATCCAAGAGATAGCACAGTCAGTTTTACATTCATCTCAGTATGACAGATTGTTTACCTCTTCAACAACCTAATAGTTACTTTCAGTAAAATATATGGAAGATTTGTAAACAAAGAAACCACATGGTTATCTTACTTTATTGATTCTAACCCAGGAAATTGTCGCGGTGATTACGTACTTCAGTTTTTCAGAACAGAATATAATCATATCCCTTGATATTCGCTTGCTGAACCCAATGACAGGTTTTTCTCTGGGTTTCACAGTTAGTTTTAAGCAATGTACTTTGTTGCCTTATTATTTTCAAACATGTCGTATTCAATAGATGGATTATCTCATATCCTCAAGAGGAGTATGTATCAATTGACTACATTACAAAAGTGCACAGGAAGTCATAATATAGATCAACCTATTACGAATCAACTTAAGGAACTAACACAAAAGGATATGGAAATTCAAGTTGAAAGAAGATTAAGGATCCCTATCGACGAATGCAGTTAGCAGCTGGAAAAAAAACATTGACGAGGAGGCGACAGATTCGTTGACAAGATTTGCTGTGCGACGATTTATAACCTTGTCAACACCTCGACCATATCCGAAAATGTGTTTTGATTTTTTTGTGGCGCCTGTCTGAGCGATATTTGACTTCATTGATCCACAGTCGTGACAGTTCTTCATATGAGAGGGGGAGATAATAGATGAAACAAACTGGTGATGACTTATTAGAAATAGATCACATAGATGACCTTCTGCAATATGCTGTCAGAGATGTAAGGCGAAGAAAAAACTAGGTGCACCACAAGGGATGGACATATTTTCAGAAAATTTTATCTGATCAAAATGTACCCTCACAATATTATTGGTAGGATGTCGACTGTGAATGAATTGGATTAGGGGTCACTTACAAGATGGATCAAAGAGGGTAATGAAACACCCACGATGGCGGTCAAGCGAGAGCTTGCAGATCCGGACGACGATCTGTCAACCAAAAAGAAGCTACTAGGCGCTCAATGCGTGTTGCGAAGGCGTAGTTATAGTAAAATATTAATCCCGTAAATATGAATTAAGCCTCTCTCATATCATGTCGTTACAAAAATTTTGCTGCTGTTTGAAATCTGCGCTCGATGGTTAAAGCAGAAGAGGGCATCACTTAGAGGTTGATATCAATTGTGTTAGCAGTTGCTGTGCGAGTAATACGCGTGCAAATCAGAACAAAGACGATGAGTACAGCAGTGAAACTCAGAAAGAGTATTACGACTTAAATCATCCCGCAAGTTTCAGTCGTCCGGAGGTTCTAGCCCGTGCAGCAGGTGTGGGAATAGAGAAAGTCAAGAAGTGGTTGAGGAGTCAACCGACTTACACTCTTCACAAAAAATGCTAGGGGGAGAAAGCGGTTGAAACCGTTTTCCAACAAGAAAATATGTTGTTAACAATATAGATAGTCAATGGCAAGCGGACTTTGGCTGACATGCAACAGATATCACAGTACAATGATGGCTATAAATACATCTTAACCGTAATAGATATTTTATCTCGCTATGCTTGGGCACGTGCGCTGAAATCTAAACGAGGACCAGAAGTTGAAGCGGCTTTTCAGAGCATTTTCGATGAGGGGCGTGTTCCGCAAAGAATACAGACCGATCAAGGGAAGGAATTCGAAAACTCTCATGTTCGAAGTCTCCTTAAAAGTCATAATGTGGAATTGTTTAGTGTCAAAAGTGCTTATAAAGCTGCCATGGTTGAGAGGTTCAATCGCACACTGAAGACAAAAATATGGCGCTATTTCACTGCAAAAAATACACATGTTTGGGTAGGTGAGCTGCAGAAATTTGTTAAGAATTACAATGAAAGCTACCATCGAATCATTAAGATGAAACCAGTTGATGTTACCCAGATAATGCGATGGATGTATGGCTTCGATTGTATGATAAGAAAGCGAAAAACATTTCCAATGAAAAGAAAATTAATGTTGGTGATAGAGTTCGGATTTCAAAGGTTAAGTCTACATTTGAGAAGGGGTATCTACCTAATTGGACTGAAGAAGAGTTTTTGTGGATGAAGTAAATACAAAAATTTAGACCCACCATGTATAAATTAATAGATTACCATGGCAATCCAATTGAAGGAAAATTTTACTCTTATGAATTGCAAGTAGTAGACAGAAGTGAAGAGGTGTATATGATTGATAAAATAATTAGGAGGAAAGGTCATGGCAATCAAAGGAAATATCTAGTTAAATGGAAAGGATATCCTGATTCATTCAATAGCTGGATAACGCATCAGGATCTACAAAATGTGGAGATGGGAGACACTCGTAACTTTTTAAGCTAATATAGCATGTGACTTCTTCCATATATGACTTTAACATGTCTACTAACTTCAATATCATTCTTCCAAGCAATAGCAACCCCAAGATATTCCCAAGTAACAAACCATCTCTATACTCTGTTGAATTCGCTAATCCAATTACTCTGCATGGACCCCATGAAGTTGCTCTAACTGAAATTACTTATTACAACGATATCAGTTTGCTAAAGAACAACTATTTTGAATTACATAAAGAAGTGCGAGAGAAGGATGATTGCTTTCGCATATTTCAAAATAGTCTACATGGTACATGGGCTTTTCATCATCTAACTTTACATCCTTTTTCAACATCTTTACCATCTGTTCAAAACATGATTAAAATTCAAAAGGCATTTGCAACGTCAACTTTTGATTCTAAGGTTCCCACAATGAGCTTGCAAGATACAGAAAAGGAAATCGGTAGAATGTTTGAACGAATAAATGATCTCTTCAAGCTGACTTTGAATAAATTCTACAAACCAGTCATAAAGGGGTCAACAAAATTGATGAAGGAAGGGAAGCATGTTCTTCTTGTATTAGGTAAGGATTTGAGTCATACTTTTGGGTATTCCAGAACAACTTTCTCATCAAGGTATTGGTACAATGGACGTGGGTGGAATTCGGAGAGGAAAGTCACTGATTTTAAATGTAGAATTGTGCCATTGTATGCATTACAAAAAAGGAGCATCCGAGTAAAAAATAAATTTGAGGTCATTAGAAGTGTTGAAGACTTTGCAAGAAAGTTTCAAGGATCAGTGCCAGAAACGTTAATGACTTGTGAATATAAGAAAGAGAAAGTAACTTTATTTACTGTTGAAACGGAGGCAGAATTTATTGTTTTTACTAAAAAGACACCATTGGAAAAGTCTGAGTCCGCTGTTATTGAATTTGGATCTGAAATGATTGGGATGTTTAAGGGCCTTGAAAGCGCACCTTGGTTGACAGAATTAAATGATACATTCAAGGTTCAATTGTCCTCTTCTAAACTCAAAGCATCAACAAATGCTTCATGGGATATCCACGTATACAGCGAAGACATATCGGGTGATGAATTGTCTACTTCCAGTGAACTTGTAAAAAGAGTTAATTTGAACATTGAAAGCTTGAAAACGCCATCTGAATTGTGTACAAAGTTAAATGAGTTTGGTGTAGATTACCTTGATGCAGATGAATATCACTTTTCTTATGACCCACATAAGAAACGCATGATTCTAAAGGTAGGGAAGAACTCTCTTATCAAGCTGGATAGCGTGTTAACGACCACATTGGGATTCTCAAAATCAAATATTTATGAAGGTACATCAATAGGCGATACAGCCCCATCACTAGAGCGTGATATAAGTAACTTATACGTCTATTGTAACATTATTGAATATACAAGGGTTGGCGACATTGAGGCCCCACTTCTGCGCACATTTCCTCTCTCATCCGTAAGGAAGCAACTAATCAATCGAGAATTTTTTAACACAATGTATCTACCAATCAGCCGAAATTTCATCAATAGAATTGACATATCAATTCATGATGATGCAGGAGAAGTAGTACCGTTCTGTGGTGGTGTTACTGTTTTAACCCTACATATTAGGTCACGAGAATAAGGCTTTACGCTATTGTGACTTCCATAGTTATTCAATAGTCATAATGACAGGCATTTACAGTAGACCATCATATCAGAGCGGTTATCCCGTGTTTGTTGGAGGTAGACGACAAGTTGGAGGAGGCATATTTGGTGCACTAAGACGTATGGTTCTTCCAACACTCAAAAAGTATGGCGTACCAATCATGAAGCGTGTTGGAAGCAGGGCTTTAGATTTTGGTGCAAATGTTGCAGCTGATGCGCTTCAAGGTGAGGATATCGGTGAATCTATGAAAATGCGCGCGCAGCAATCTGCCATAGACGCATTAGATGATTTAACAAAGACGAGACGTACAGTTCGGAAGAAGCGTAGGAAGTCAAGACAAGTTGGATCAGGCCGAGTTACTAAGCAAAGACGCAGGAAAAGTAAAAAGCCGACTAGAGCAGCACGTTCTAAATCTAGACGTCGAGTGAAAACAAGAAAGCGCAAACGAAATTCCACAGCTACTAGAAACAAGTCAAAACGAAGGAAGACAACATATTTGTAGAGCTAATACGATGCAGAGTATCAATTCGGCTTTGTGTTTCTTCGATTCTCCCCCTCATCAGACAGACATCATCTCCTCAACAATTGTAGACATAGTCCCCACAACAAATATCGATGGTAACCAGCAGCCTATTCAGTTTGATATACCTGCCAATCCTCAAGATTATATTGACTGTCAATCCATTGATTTAGAGTTGTGTATACAAATTAAGAAGACTGATGGTACAAATATCGATTCATCCAAGGATAAAGTGGGATTAGCAATCTTCCTATTGCCAGTCTGTTCTCAGATGTGTATCTAATATTGAATGACAAACAGATTGAAGGAGGGGATCGAGCATATCCATATGGAGCATATATACATACAATGACTCAATTTCAAAAGCAAGCTAAACAGTCACACTTGCAAGTTTCTGGGTGGTATGATGATCAGCAAGGGAAATTTGATGATGTCTCAAATACAGGGTTGAAAAGACGAATGGATTTAACAGCGGATTCAAAGGAATTATACTTGAAAGGACCCGTCTATCTTGATTTCCTTCGTCAATCTAGATATCTGCTATCACAGGTTAAAATGCAAATAAAATTTATTCGCGCAAATCCTGAGTTCGCGTTAATGGCTTTTGGAGCTACAAACTATCAAGTCAACATAAGTAATGCCGTGCTCAATGTAAGGCGAGTAACAATGAACCCGTCAGTCATCAACGAGCATGCGACAGGATTGAGGAAAAACAATGCAATATATCCAGTTAATCACAGTGTGTTGACAAACTTCACAATTGGTGCGGGATCATCCTCACATGCCTACCCAAATCTTTTTCCCACTGCAATGCCAAAGGCGGTGTATATCACATTTGTGGAAAATGAGGCATTCATTGGTGCTTTTGAAAAGAATCCATTCAATTTCCAACACTTTAATGTTAGCAAACTAGCACTCTATCAGGATGGGAAATTTGTATCTTGCAAAGCATATGAGCCTAATTTCAAAGATGGTAAATTCGCACGTGAATATGGTTCTATTTTCACCGCCCTCAACATGTTTAATACAGACGATTCAAATGGAATTACAATGGATATGTACAAGAATGGCTACTTCTTCATTATGTACAACCTCACAGCAGATGCAGATCTAGGTGGTGAAAGCGTAGGAGTTACAAAGCCTGGAAATCTACGACTGGAGGTATCATTTGAGTCACCTTTGAAGAAAACAATTACTTGTCTCATTTATGCTATCTATGATAGCAAAGTTGAGATAACAAGAATGAGAGACGTGACTGTCAGCTATCAGAGATGAGTAACTTAAGCAACATAGAAATCTTGAGGAAAATGAGGAAAGCTCATCCCTACTCCAAGACAATAATTCTCAATGTCTTTTCTAGAGATAATTTACCTGATTCAATTCCTTTCTATCCTTGTTCGCTTATCATCAATACGGATACCAACAATCTTCCCGGAAAACATTGGATTGCTGTATACATCAATCGTTATAAAGTTGCCGAATATTTTGACTCTCTTAATCAACCTCGTTTACATGATATCGCATTATGGATGAACAGGTTTTCCTGGACTGTTAGAAAAGTGACATCGTTCCCACTTCAAAGTAATACATCTCTAATGTGCGGTGGCTATGTACTCTATTTTGTCAACGAGAGACCATTGAAAAATAACTGTAAAAGTGCTTTAGAACTATTTTCAAAAAACTGTGATAAAAATGATGTAATTCTTACTAAATATGTTGAAACAGTTTTGAAATAAAGTTTTATGTTGTATCATTAACTTGCTCTCTTTTTTCCAAAACAGGGGTTTATAAGGAAAACAAAAACATGCTCATATTTCATTATCTATTCACATATATACAAAAAACATGTTCACATTTCATTATCTATCCACATATATACAAAATCTACAATTTGGTTTTCATGAAACATTTTTTCAAATCACATATGATGGGAGGCACATCACTTATGTCTTTAATGCCGGTTATCACAATCTTTCCATTATGGAACACATGAACATGATATGGATGCCAGTTAGTCAATTGAGCTGCTGGAAATAACTCCACTTCATAAGTTAGATTATGTGATGATGTAACTCTACGGAAATCATAGTGATAGTGTAATTCACATAACACGGTCATTGTCTTCACTTTCCAATCAGATAATGAATCACCAAGTAAATGTTCCAAAGTTAAGTGTAAATATGAGAGATCACCCTCCATGACCCTTCCAATACATTGGATTGTTCCATTTGGAAAGAATAGGATAGTGAGAGATCTATCCTTCCTCTGAATCCTCCATGTTAACATTGAGGGTCTTCCAAGATGTAAGCTCGTTGTCGGCTTCAATTTGCGTTTTATCAGTAACCATTGTTTTCGGTTGGGTATATTCCTCTCGATCTCTTGTAGATTGAGTTTTGACTTTGCTTTTGTAGTTAACATCCGATTTACAACTTCCAACCGTTTGATGTCCTCCATCTTTAATGAATGACGTTATCTGTGGTAGTATCTCCCTTGTAAAGGTTTCCCATGTGACGTCACTGAAACGAAAAAATCGATATTCAACATCTTCACGTTTTGGTGAACAGACGTATAGTTTGACTGATGAATCACACTTTATCCATACCTTGTCATCGAGAGGAATCTTGATCCGAGTCTTATGGTTGTCAATGAGATCCGCAAAGTCTTTCAGTGAAGGCAATGAGTCAATACTAATGCAAACGCCACGATGTTTTCGATCACTATTTGCTATTGAATGACGAAATGCTATTCTTTTAGAATTTGTTATGTGAACGTTTTGAACGTCACTAAGTTTCCATGTTCTAATGTAATGAGGCATGTTCCGAAAGCTATGTTTCAAATTTAAGTTTAATGTTTGCCTAAAGTTTGTTATTTTATTAGCTCAACATATCGGAATGATGTTGAGTACAAATTCTTCACATATTCATTCACATTAGGACTACCTATTTATTAGTAATCATTTCTACATATCGGAAAGATGTAGAAATTTCAATTTTAGTAAGACTACTTATGTATTAGTAAGTGTTGCTACATGTCGGAAGATGCAGCAATCGCAAGATCTATTACAAGTGGAATATTATATTGTTTTTATTTAGACTTATTCTACATCACCTGTGACAGGAAGGCATCTCCTTCTCTTCGACGGTGGGGGAAGACCTAGGCTATAGTGTCCATATGGTAATGATAAATTTTTATCCAGCCAACAGCGCTTATCCTCCCAAAGTGAAAGACCTCGCTTCCTAAATGATTTTGTGCTAACTATGTGATTTTTTGAATTTATAATTGTCATATCTTCAGTTGTATCATTCTCACTATAATAGACACTCCTATAGTCATCATGTTTCAATTTTTTAACTGCTGCTCTCTGAATTCCTTTTGCACGTTTGATGCTATGATTCGTAGAGTCTAGATATTTCATGGAATACATTTTCGGTTTTAGTAGGATCATTTCCTCAAGCAACTTTCCAGCACACTCATCCTTAAAACAACCTAATCTAGCTTTGTTTGTAGTTGAGTATAGTCGGTGATGACTGTCATAGTTTGAAGAGTCAAACTTTTCACCGAAGTATAGAAGTATATCTTCCAGACGGACAGATGGTGATGTGTATAAACATAGGAAGAAACTGTCGGTATCACCTCCACAAAGCCGCGTTCTATTTATCAGTGGACACCCTTTTAGATCATTGTAATATAATTGATACATTTCCAACTTACTATAGTCAAGTACTGCTTGACCAACATATATTAATTTATTTAAAACTATTGAAGGTTTGTACATTTCCATACCAACCAGATCTTCATCAAATATTTTGTGTTGAACATAGAGAGGATGATTTGACAATTTCAGTAGTTGTTTCTCATTGTTGACTAGTTTAAATTTTTTCCTTCTCCTTACATTTTCCATTGTTTTACCATATAAAGAATTATTTTTCAATTTGTAGAATGACTTTTCGAAGTCAGTGTTTGATTGAGCCCTCTTTTGAGAGTTCATATCAATGTATGTTTTTAACCAAGGCTTTTGTGTGAATTTTATGCCACTATGAATCTTCTTGATTCTCATGCCCATGGTCAAGTAAAATTTTAAAATTGAGTAGTGGACTACATAATTTTCCCTATCAAATTGATGGAGCAGAAGTTTCTTGATAGAAGAAAAATGTGTATTTGGTCTTACTTTTTCATATAGATTTTTCATATAGTGTGAAAACATTCTCTTTTCAATCATCTGCATTTCTGGAGCTAATGGGAAATCGGCAGTGTCATCATGAATGGCTGCAGGATACTCTAAATCTAAATCAAAAATGTAGCCGATTTCACCATCATCATCTATATTTTGAACATTTTCTTCATTTAAAAAATTATCTAATTCACTTTCATTCAACCATTTGAAATTTGAGTGGGGTAGATTCCTACTGAGTGAAGAACCGTAAAGGTTATTAACATCTAAGTAGGTCAAATGTCGACTTTCATGTACATTATTTCCTAATTCTTCAATGCGTGCACGCGCTCGGTGAATGTTGGTGAAAGTCATACCCCCTCTAATTCCTCGTTCAAATAGATTGTACATATTTTCATCTTGTATGTAGTGTGGGGGATCATTGGAAGAGAAATTTAGTGCTGAGGTAAAGCTAAGATGTGGGAGACTGACAAAATGTACAGGGTCGACTTCATCCTCACGTTGACTCAATGCTCTAAACACTTCAAATATGTCTGCCAACAATAAAACATCTAACTTCAGATATGCCAGCATGTAATCACCAAATGTGCTACAATTAAATTCAATCCACGCCTTGTTGGCGTGTTCATATTCACTATCGGAACAGTGCTCACGAGTAAGATCATTATAGAATTCAAATTGTGGTGGTAGACAGTCTTCCGTCAACGTGTTTAAGTTTTTGAAGTATGAATATGGAAACACTCCCTTCTGATATAAAACATTATCACTTAATTGTGGAAATTCTACCCTTAATGTCTCTACATGCTCATACGTTTGCAAACCCTTGGCTAATTCACTCAAGGATGCACTTAGAAATTGATATGAGTCTAAGAATTTTAGTTTAAAGTATACTGTCTTCCCTTTGTATTCATTTACAGGGACACTGGCGGATAAAGTTATATATTTTTCAGCAGTTGCTGCTACAACATCTAATTTCCAAGACTTCATTCTTCCAATCGCTTTATAGCAAACGATGTGGCTATCATAATTTTTAAAATTGTGGAAAAATATGGGGAGCTCCCGTCTGTTAAGTCTTAACCGGAGATTGCATTTCCTACATAATGTTTGCCTATATCGTCCGGTGATATGATCATGATCACGAACTTTTATGACTTCATCGCTGAATTTTAATTTACATTTGTTGCAACATTCTGCATTCTCATGGCGTGCTTTTTCATCCGCTGACAGTGACATTGGCTGCCTAGTTGTTGCACATTGGTTGTCATATAAGTCTTGGGCTACAGTTTCTAAGTGGTGCAAGAAACCAATAATGCAATTTTCACCTTCAAAGAGGTAATACTTGTTTTCAAATTTTGATTGAAGGGCATTATGCCAGACATGATAAGCTCCAATGGCCGCAGGTTTATGTATTTTATTATCAATGTAGCACTCTATATCTGCATAAATTACTAAAGGAGGACTTAGTTGATATTCCATGCTACTTGTTAGTACTTTTAGATCTGTCGGCATTTTTTCTATTTGTGCTTTTCCTCGAATGCAAAACTGGAAATGTCGTTCTAGTGTTGTCTTATATGTGAATGACTGAGTGCATCTTTCGCAGAAGTATTTATGTCTTTTTAAAGTTCTCCTATACAATCTTGACAGCTTTGGAATTCCACAATAGTGTGCTGCTCCATTGTTTAGAATTAGCAAAATATTAACCGTTTGCCTACCAGTAAAGTTACTATTGTAACGAACACCTTTGAGTCCATTTTCATAAAAGTGAATGTTAATTTTAATATCATTATTTTTCTCAAATTTTGGAATATCTTTGATTGATACTGGTGTGGAAATGCCTTCCATATTTAGCTCAGATGTCCACTCACTATATGATTTTACTTCATTCCTTGAATAAGGTACTTCATTATAATGCAATATTGATAAAACTGCATATAGGAAGCAATCATTTGCATTTGAATTAACATTAATGACAGCTTTAGAGTTTTTTAACTTCTTTGGTAGAGGAAATGATTGTCCACCTGACAGTATTGGACTTGTTATTACATTGAACTCTATATTTTGTACATCATCTATAATCCAATTGCTACCCTTTTTTGTGAAGGCTTCAATATGATTTATTAGACTATTTAGATGATCCTGAAACCAAGCATCATAGTCATAAATATAGTTTGAGGATGATGAGGTAAAGTGTGCGAGAAAAGTTTCTTCTTCTTGAGGATTAGAACGGACATAACGAATTTGTGCAATCAGACGACCGCGCAATTGATAGCTCCTTAGTAAGTCAGACACTAAATTCCCTAACATGGAACGCATGCTTTCTAAAAATGATGTTATGTCCACAGTAGGTGTTGTTGGCGTGATATCATACACACGTGCATGGCCATTGAGTGCGCTTTCACTGAGACTAACAGTTCCATAGTTATTATGCATATTCATCTCACTATTTGTGTTATGTACATTCATATGCTGTCGAAATCTACTTATAGAGTTATACGTTTTGCCACACCGAGAGCAGTATTGCATAAAGTTTTGTATGTTAGTTGAAGCGCTGGTTGTTGGCTTAGAAGTAGATCTATTTTGATTATTTGAATTTGACTCTGTTATGCTATCATTCGGTTTATTATTGCATACAAGTTTATGCCTCTTAAGATTATCCATCCTATTCGTCTTATATGGACACTTGCTACATTGATACGTTTTTCCTAACTTACAAAATTTTTCATGTCGTTGCAAATTGCCTATGAGAGTGAACACTTTTCCACACTTGGTACAGACAACCATGATTATTGATGAGGATTGAAATTAGCAAGCCCTTATATACATCTACCAGCTAATGACGTCAGCGTCATCACCAGCCAATACCGTATGTTCCGATCTGTTGTAAAGACAAAACACATATAATTTCAACAATTATTTTTTTTTTCAAAAAAGAAGAAAATAAAAGTTAAAGTAATAAAGTTACAGTCTGACACATTTAACAATACCATTATGGTAGAGTTTTAGGTGACTGCAGCTGTCACTACAGCCACCCAAATCGTCCATCCTCGTAAGGCGCACTCTTCTGATGCCGTTTTGGGAGCATTCCAGGTGCACAAGCGTTTCTTTGTTATGCTGTTGGCTGGTGGTAACTTGGGAGGCCAACAGGAGGTTTGATTGAGTAATATTTCTTAGAGACTCAATCAAACCTCTATTGTCCTCCTCCAACTTAGCCTCGCGGGCCTCAGCCTCCTTTAGGCGCTCTTGGCAACGACGGAGTTGCACCTCTACGTCTTGTACCTCTTCTGCTGTCGCGTCGAGATCCACATCATACTGCCGGACAGGGAGAGCAGCTGGAGGTGCGGGCGCAGCAGCGTGAGGGGAAGGATCTGCGGCTGGGATCGGAGAGGAAGGAGCTGCGGCTGGGATCGGAGAGGAAGGAGCTGCGGCTGGGATCGAAGAGGAAGGAGCCAGTGTCATCATCGGCGATAATGGAAGGCGCACACTCCAGCTCGGAGAAGCCCGGATGTGGCTGAATGAGACTTCCTCCTGAGATGCACACATCGCGGAGTCCTGTAATCGAAAGAAACAATTGTTTATCATCTATTTAGCATTTTACCATTGATGAGATACAAAAGTGAATTTCTCTTACCTCCGGCTGGATTGTGACCTTCTGATCGGTTCCAACCTCCGTCTCACGGGGCAACGAGTCATTCTAAAAGATAAATCAATCTATTACAAACAAAAAACATATTTTAATAGAAAATTCTGTACTCATGCAGTTGACCAACTTTGATACTTACATTTGTAACAGGATCATCATCCTCATCGGAAGAAGATGTCGGGGAAGAAGTCGCTGACGACGTTTCCTCATCAGATGAAGTCGCTGATGAGGTTTCATCGTCCTCTGATGAGGACTCCCGAATAGGATACGGCTTTTCCTCATTCTCTTCCACCGATGTACTGGTCGCTGGCGTCGAAAGGAAACTTCGATGCTTCCTGAGGGACAGCGATCGCGCAACCTGCAGAGAAAAATAATATAACATGTTCGCAACTCATTGAGAAGCATACATGTTCTTGGAAATACTTCATGCATTGAGAAATATTATTGACAAATAACTAAACAATGACACTTACGGGACTAGGAAGACACATCTTCTCCGGTGTAGGCAAACGGGGTATACTGTTCACACCTGTAAACAGCTGAAGAAAAGAACATATTCAATTTCGCATAAAGAGCTAATGAATAACTTTAATACTTACATTTCTCAAGCATTCAGCCGCTTTCTCCTCTTCAAAACTGACACAATTCTGTTGAGGCAACTCACTCTGAAATGTTGTGACAATGTTGAAATACTTTTTACATGATAGAATAATTAATGGAGTAAATGTATTCTCACATTTTTAGTGACGATCTTTTTCTGAATTAAGACCTTGGTCTTCTTAGGAGGAGGCATCTCATCATTATCCTGAAATGATTAAACGATATATGTTTTTATGTATAATGGACCAATAATTAATTTATTCGGTTTTAAGAAGCTATCCTTTGAAGGTTTTATGTATGATTGGCAGAACTCACCTCAAAATCGCTTAAGGTGTCATCGATGAACTGTCGTGACTTGGGGGCTTTCTTTGGGCTCGGGACTTGATAGGTTTCTTTATTGCTGTAGGCTCATCAACCTGTGAAAGGACACCTTCCATCGGCCTCTCCTTTTGAAATAACCGCTCCAACCTCCTCTTTTCAGCCTTTGAGGTGAGGTTGATTCCCTTCCTCCCATTTTGTTGAGCACATGGTGTATGTTTCTCAATGAATGCCTTAGAGGCTTCGGTATTAACCTTTTCAGTACTCCGTTTATATGACTTGCAGGTTAGGCAGTACAGATACGTGCATTCACTTTTGAAGATACAGTTCTTGTGGCCGCTCTTATTAGCATGTCGAACGGGTATTTTGCACGTTTCACAGAAATGAAAAATTAGGCGCTGTCGTGCAAGACTCTCTTGTCGGACCATCTCTGTGGAGGAAAAAATTTGATTATAATTTTATCTCTTATTAAATGAGAACTCATTTATATATCACCAACAAAAGATTATGAAGTACTAACTTGATATTGAATAAATCTTAGAAAGATTTGAAATCAGAAGTTGAAATTGAAACCGAAAGTCGAAAGTTTAATTTTCATTCGAAAACGGTTTGCTCATAGAAAGAGTTGAAAATTACAAGTAGCTGTCTTGAAATTATTTAATTTCGAAATTAATTTGATGAAATGAAAGTGAAATTTCGAAAATTTCAACCAATCCTCAATTTGTTTAATTAAACAAGTTTGAATTTTATACATCTGTTAGCAGATGACAGACTGAATATTTAAAATGGATGAAGGCTTTATTTAGGTATCTTTTATTTATAAACAAACTGTGAAAATCTTGTTGATTCAAATACACTTACATTTAAACTGATATATTCATGTCTCTCGCTCAGTGACTTAATATAGGATGAAAAATTAAAATAAAAAAAAACATGGTTAATAATATAACATAAAGTGTTCCTATCCTAAAAATCCAAGCTTCTATATTTAAAGCTATTTGGTTATAAAAACTTAATAATGTTCCTACTCCCGAATATCCTATAAAGTAGCAGAACATGACAATGAAACTCACTTTAGAATTGTAATAAGAACCGGAGAACGGAGGAACGAAGAACGACGTCTGTTATGAACACTAAATAATTTGAAAATGAGTGAAAATTCGTTGTGTGCAACTTCTTTATATATGAAATTGACAAAGCAACTATGAACAAAGACCTTATGACATCACATCTTGGAATTGGTACGGTTAAACAAAATTGATAACTCAAACAAGAATTGGAACAGCTGGTTTATTTTTAACCTTAGAAATGGAAGTGCCATCATATGTGTTGAAAGATTTCTACATGTAAACAGTAGAGTGAATTCAAAGTAATATGAACTGATGGACTGATGTATTATTTGATATACATGTTATTATTAATAGTCATATAATGATTCATATTTGAAGTTATAAAACGTGTGGTTTGAATAGAACATTAAAATTTGAATTAAGCGCTAAATTTCGAAAATTCAAATTTCGCGCCAAAATTCGAATAATCAAATTTAAAGATTTTTTCGAAAATTTGAATTTCGCGCCAAAATTCAAATAATCAAATTAAAATACTAGGTTAGGGTTAAGGGTTAGGGTTAAGGTTAGGGTTAAGGTTAGGGTTAGGGTTAAGGTTAGGGTTAGGGTTAGGGAAGCAAGAAGAGTATCTATGGCACCCGGAACCCATGGGTAAATAAATTTTCGAGTGCGCGACTCGAAAATTTATTTACCCTATAATCCGAAAAATTTCGAGGGCGCGAAGCGCCCGAGAAATTTTGAGGCCCCCCCCCCCGCCGTGTATGAAGTGTATGAAGGTCAAAGGTCAAGGTCAGGTCTAAGGTCAAGGTCAAGGTCAAGTGTAGAGGTTTGTATATTATGGTCATTTTTAGTTGTAAAACTTTAACTTTGAAAATTTGTAAACTTAGTCATTTTTGTAAAAAAACTTGGAATTTTTCAAGTTGCATACAGATGCATACAACTAGGATTTTTTCATCAAATGGGTACATACAATATATCATTCGAATGCTCTTTTCATGCTGATTCTAATGGTGTATTGTATGACACATGTATGACATATAACTAGAGAGCTACATGTCTTTAAAGAATGGGCTAAAAACTTAGTGAATTTAAAAATCTAACATTTGTCTGCTTGCATACAGTTGCATACAACTAGGATTTTCCCATCGAATAGGTACATACCTTATATCATTCTAAAGGTCTTTTCATTCTCATTCTTATGGTGTCGTGTATGACACATGTATGATATCATCCTGGACTGCTACAAGCATTTTAAAATTAACAACATAACTGTTTCTTTAAAAGTTATATGTTCCTATTTATTTCAAGTTGAAGTCTTCATACTTGATTTTTTTGTTTCAATTCAGTTATTGAACATCATTAATTGTAGATAGTTATTCCCCTTTCCCATTCAGACCTTAATTGAAGACCGATTTGTGAAATGATAAAACAAGTCTGTTCATATATACAAATAAATATTAAATAAAGAGATTAAGAAAAAACACACTAAATGTCATCAAGGTAAGGAAAGGGTACAAGTTTTTTCAAGTCCACTTGCACATGGATCCTGGTCTTCTTGGGCGCACAGGGACAGCGACGTGGTGTGTCAAGGTCGATGACCGAAAATTCGAGAGCGGTTGTGAGGTTCCGCTCGTTCGGCTCCATCCTCATGAACACCCGTTTGGTGTGATACTTTTTCGGGGCGTTCTTGACTTTAACCGTGACCCGTCCATAAAGTGGCGTTCGCATGGACTTCTTATTCATGTGACGCATCGTCTCAATTGATACGTCACTATCCTCATCACTCGAGTAGTCGGGCGATGCAGGGGCTTGGGTGAACACCACCGGCTCCTCGTTTGGTGTTGTCGATCGCTCCATCGGAGATTGGGGAGGTGTACTGGTACGTTCCACTGGCGAAGTGGTACGATCAGCAGTACCGTTCTCAACTGCGGCTTTCTGTTTGCGATCCATTATGACTTGTAGATTTAAAATAATTGTAACTTGTAAACGTGAGGATTAGAACCTTTGATAAGAATTGGTACAAACCTCGGACTTATATACTTTTTAAACAAAGGAAATCCTAACAGCCAATCAGAGAGGTACCGAACTTCCCTAAAGAATATATATAACTATATAAAGGATGACATTGTTCCAAACTGTTAAGTACTTATCCTCAACGTTCCATAACAAGAAGCATGTCCTCAAAACCACTATTTTATTTTCAAAATGACAGCCAAGTCATTATGGGAGGTCAGTTGGACATGACCATGCATCTGTCTTGCGGCTGCAAAGTGGCCCTATGGAAGACCTTGACTGTCTCTGCACTTCAAAGGCGGAATGGACTACCGGTGAAGTGTCCGGTACACGAATGTGACCATGACTTTAGTAAAAATCCGACATTCCATGAGTGGTGTGATGACTTCTTGAAGATCATGGAGTCGCCTGAGGGACGTGATTTGCACCCCTCATTTATTTTTCACGCTTAAATTAAACTTACATTGTAAATCTCTTGTCTTTTCATTTTAAACATAGTTCTGGAATTGGTTTTCTTATTGGGGAGCAACTAAATCATAACTGCACAGTAAAGTTTCACATCTAAATAGTGCTACATTAAAAATAATTGTCACAATAGTCGCAATTGAGCAAACCCATTCAAAATCAAACAACGGACGTCTATCGGTACGTACCCAAGTGCTCAGAACCAAACCACACAAGTTCGATCATAGACGTTCCCAAACACAGTGTACCAAACACATGTACCTATCCAGTAAAACAGATCTCATACAAGTTCCTATTGATAACACTGAATTATATATGTACCTATCCGTGTGCCTATCGATAACTAAACTATACATGTACCTATCCATGTACCTATCCATGTTCCTATTGATAACACTAAACTTTACATGTACCTATCCATGTACCTATTGATAACACTAAACTTTACATGTACCTATCCATGTACCTATCCCTGGCAAGTAGGGCACAGTTTTCACTACTAAGGTTTAGAAAGCTTTCAAAAATTTTCGTTGTCGGCAAATAACCGTTGTAAATTTCATAGTATACAAATATAAGTATAGCATGATATAAACTTACTGTGACATTTTAAACTTGCGAATGGCATATAATCGACGTTATAGATCCTATATTTAACATATCACAACAGTTTTTGAGATTGACGATTCATTTGATAGGTTGCTTAATTGAAAACAAACTAAATAAACTATGTAAAATGCTGGAATAAAAAAATGCAAAGGAAACAAAAACCATCATGCTCTTTGTTTCACAACATTCCTAGAATATGGTTTTATAAAGCCCTGACTGATGCTGGAGCTTCGTGCACAAGTATATTCCTGCATTTACCTTCAGCTTGTATCGGCGCTGCGATTTTTATTTTTGATTACTGTGTTGCCTGCATTTTCATTTGATAAGTATTAACAGAGAATGCCAAACGTGCATATTTTGCCAAATCAATGCCGCAGTAGCATATGTACAAAAGCATGCTAATTACAATGTCATTTGATGACGTTTAGCGTTTTTATTTCAAGAGTTGTATGTTAATGCTTCTGACAGCGGAAATCCCTGAATCGATACATGATGTAAAAAATAGTCACTCCCATGATGTGTCCATAATTAGATGATTAGTCCTCTTAAGGAAATCGAACATTTATGGAAAGTGATGATGATGCTACTATACGCGGCGCCTTCATATCTTTGATCTTACCGCTTGCATTTTTGTTTCAGTTTAAACATAAGTACCCGCTGACCTTGAGAGGCTTTATCGCAACATTTTATTAAAAAGGAGAAATAACAATATGAAACTGAGATGCGTTGCAGTTGACAGCAACACTAACAGCCGATCCTTATATCCTGGAATTAGTCTCAGGATTAAACAGGATTGCAAATATGCTACATATTTCAACAGTCAATCTAATAAAGGCATAAAAAGATCCAATTCAATGAAGATTTCATTGAGATATCAGTAAATGTCGGCTTTTGTAGGTCCCGGAATTGATATTATCAATGATAAAAGTCGTGGTCAAATGAGAGGAATTAAACTTTTCTTTATACAATCAGCCTATACATATGAAAGCGAAGAGTGTGGCCTTAACGCTGAGACGTATTCTATCAGTCAAAAAGAGTGCCTCGCGTCTAAACCATTATCTTGCATGTAGTACGCATGTGACGTTTGTAAGCATGTGATGTCAACCTCTATGTTTGATATCAAAAAGCACTGGAATGAAGTGTAAGATTTACAGCTATCTAACTGGCATTCCTGGCCACATTTTTGATGAATTTCTCAAGGTCAATTTCCGTGGGAGATTCCCAAATTTCCACTCGAGCAAGATTATCTAATGCCCACAGTGCGACCGGAGTGGAAGACGGTGGCTAGGATTCTTCTCCATCAGCGACTGCATATCATCTTCGGTAAGTTGGATGATGCTCTCTTCTTGCCCTGTGAGTTGTTCCGGGGCGAAGAGAATTGCTTGTGAAAACTAAGTCAGAAAAACGCGTAGGGCTCATGTTACTCCCGCATCCCCATTCGATTTTCCAGTCCCTACAACTTCATAAAATATCTGTTTATGAAATACTAAGAATTTCAACGTGTGTTCAACTTAGGTTCAGCGCATTTCGATTTCAGAAACGTGCAAGCGCTCCAGATATTTAAAACATTGAAATAAAACAAAAAATTTTCATTTGAATCATGTTCTCCCATGTAAACTTTAATTATCTCCTTTATCTACCTAAGATCAAGTTTGTATTAATTTTATAGACTTACAGTAAAATTGCGTGTGCATCGTGTCTGGTGCAACCACATACCAGTGGGATAGAGAGCCGTCTTCTTAAATGCAGGCGCAAGGTCTGTTCCTTTTTCACTAGAGTGAGTGAAGTATCCCCAGCAGTGAGTTTCTAATTAGAACAGTTCAGCAAACTTTTATATCTAAATATTTGTAGCGAAGAACGTTGTACTCTCAATAATGATCAGTGACTGAAGATGACTAATATAGTTTTAAGCCTATCAGTGGACTGGAAAAACATAGGCTTATTGCCTTTAAGTGGCTGAAATGGAGTTTTTTTTCTTTATTCTATTCATTTGTGGTCATATTTCTTTCCAATGATATTTTAAGCGAATGATACAGTTACTATTAGGCCTTATCGCTATCCTCACAATTATTGACATATTCGATGGCATGTCCTTGAATTTTGCTAGTTACTAAATGCATTGTTCTTGAAATAGCGAACTAATCATCTAATCAGACATCTGTTCTTTAATATAGACAGTCAGTAATTTCCCTAAACACCAAAATCATGATGAATTTAGCAATTAACTCCATGCACGCAATCAATTATCAATCAAAACTTACTTTTTAAAAATCACAGAATAATTTTCTACGGTCGTGTATTTGTATATTTCCAATATTTCGATTTAGTCTTTATCAAGGTAGGCCTATACAGAAAAATCACTAAGAAATTGAAACATAACCTACATGCATTGATGCATATTACCGCAGAGCTTGCTGTGAATCCATCCATAAGCTTAATTGAACGAGCTGTCTATGCTATTTGAAACATGAGACGCGAAGCGTCGAGTGTTTTGGAAATTTAAGTAGAATAAACAGTGAGTTCAATTACAAGTGGAAGCACTTTAAGCTATATACTGTATCATATTTGCTTCATCATGCGACGATGCGGAAGGTTCTTCAATTTCACCATTGTCAAAATCAAAATTTTTTTCACTCCCTCTTAACCACGAAGTTTTATTCAATTTAAGCTAAACCCGACGCGTTTCGTCTTACAGACTGCTTCAAGGGTACACTGGCAGTGTTAGTCTACAAGACAAGGTACTTTGGTCTCGGATTCGATATCTCCTCACACTAGCCCATGACGTCTATTCATCAAATTAGGAATTTTCGATGAAATTAAGCGAAATTCAGCCGTCTTAGGAGATCGTCGATTTCTGTATAACCAAAATGTTGTAGTTGAAATAATTAATGTCTATCATTTCAGCGTATGATGTTTTGCATGTAGATGATGATCACTCGGAGCACCTTTCTTGTCTCTATGTCTGTTCATTATACCATGATCGGAAAGGTCGGCTACTTTTATTTAACAGATTTTACACGAAAATTTGTAAACAAAATATTTGTCGTTGCAGTTAGGCCTATATTTAAGACCGATCTATTTACGAATGTCGCATTGACAAAAGTCTTAATTATCTATTTTAGATTTCATTGTGCTATGTAGTCTTTTGTCTGGTCTGACTGCAAGTCTGCAAGTCTAATTGGTAAATCATATTTACGTTTTAGTTTGTTCATTTTTCTGTTACAGCTGTCGCTGACAAAGTCTAAAGATAAGTTTATATACATGTAATTAGGAGGCTTATCCAACGTTTATATTTTTCAGCAATGTTGATATGGTTGAAAGTCATTTTCCAAGAGCTTTTATTCATAATAAAGTATCTAAAGCATCAGCTTCTTCATTCGGATTTGAACAGCGTTCTGAAACTTATCTACGACTGCTACTAACAAAATTGTCTTTAATTTAATATGGTGTGGGAGCCGATTACCTTTCCTCAAGAAAATACCAGAGTGGCTTGCTGTACCATTTTTACTTTCAATATAAATAGTCATGTCTCAAAAGCTCAGATCGTTTTCTTGTATTACATCTAATGCAATAGCTAGTTATCTATTGCTAATGAATAGCAGCACATGCCTTCTAGTAGCAAATGAGAAAAGCAATATTAAGCATTTTACGAGATTTATCAAATCTCGAATAGTCGAGATCTTAACACTACACTCGAGGTATCGCTTCACTATAAAGTGTGAAATATTCTGCGTAACACCTGATTCATTCAAGATATATTTTCATGCAGGTATAAAGGTTAATTTCCACTTCTGAATACTCGAAGCCGACATCCTCAACAAAACTTTAAGAAAAACATTTCTTCAAGGTCACTGGACTTGTGAGCGCTGAGAATGTGATGACTTCATCAGATATCGGACTGGGAATACACGGGAACGTCGAACGGGAATCCCTTAAAATGAACTCCTCATCCATTTAGACTAATTGATCCAACATCTTTGTTGTTCCGCTTGGTTTGTTGAAATCTATGACAAGCATGACAGGAAATGTAAGTAAGGTCAATTCAAGCTATTGCGTTCAAAATTATCGACTTGGTTGAAGACAATTAAGCCGTGATCAAAAGAATATAATTACTTCATTCAATATCTAGGTCTGTCGATGTCATTCATACGCATGTTCATACGCCATTATCGAATGTCATGTGACGTATCGAGTCGCAAATTCGATCACCTACTTGTCGAATGCGTAATGTCTAAATTTAGAAATCCATTATCAATAAAACTTCATTTCATAGATTTCGAATTCAGTAATCGACAAGATATCACGAAGACAACAACAAAATTCCTTTGAATCTGCTATACACTTATTTTTGGTAAGTTATCAGATTCTTTAATTGGTATTTACTTAATAGTATTAAATGAAGTTTTTTAATTTCAAGTCTGATATTAGCACTTGATTTCGCAGAGCTCGAACTAAGTCTTATTGAGACAAAATGTAGCAATGGCTCACATTCTTTGAAATAATATTACTGAAAGTGATATCAACCTCATGAAATAGGCCTACAGAAATTCAAAAATAATAGAACTACGTATCCTTTGTACGCATCCATGGAAATCCATTTATTCGGCCATGTTGATTATTATCTGATCTCACCAATCAATTAAGTGTTTCCAATATAATCACATAAGAGTAAGGCAACCGTAGGCTATTTATTTTCTAAATTATTTTCCTTCTAGCCTTCAACTAGCCTAGTCTAACGCGCTCATTCTAGCACGATAACTGTAACCATATCAATAAATTGTTGAGTTGAGAAAATTAAATTTCGACACGATGTATAGCTATCGTCATCGGTCTGAAATACAAGTAAACGTCTCATAGCATTACATTGCTCGTATTACTTACGGTGATTCATCAGATTGTGTGAAGCTGCAAGGGGACCCTTAAGGTGCGTTACCTATAGATAGACTTATGACATCTTTTCATCAGTTTTGGTTGTCGTCTATTTGAGTGTTGAATTGCATTTTCATTCGTAGCCGGAATAACTAAGCTCACTTTTCTCGGCAGCAATTACTTCCATAGACTGAATCACGATTACTTGATAGTGTTGCTACTAATATTCAACAGGGGGTTCAAAATAGTTTTCGAAGGAGTTTTCGAGATATGATATTCAGAATTAGAGCTAAAAACAAGTTTTAAAATTATTTTTTGTTGTTGTTTTGAACATGTTCTTAAAGCATAAGGATTTTTAAACTCTATAATTATAATTTCCAAAGATCTCAGTGTTTGATGAATACTGGTTGATTGGTGAGTACTTCAATATTTTATTCAAAATGACAGCAGATCAAGACAAAAGCACTTATCCTGCGGTTTCCATGACTTGCTAAGAGGCGAATGCGGAGGTCTATATTCATGAAGTTGGTAACATCAAGCAAATGCAAGTAGCATAATGCAATCAAATTAATCGACATTGCAGGCGTTTTATTTCTCGCATCAAAATGCTTTTGAAGTTGACTCATTGAATATGTTGTTCAATTGTAAAGAAACTATGGGAAATACAGGAATAAAAAGCAGTAAAAACAAAAAAGCGAAACATATTCCAGTTTTGTTGTAAAGCATTTCATTTTCAAAGGCATGTTTTTAAACCCTAATCAGAATCACATAGGCCAACACCACTAAAACATAAAAAAACACCATGAAAAAAATCTTCCCTAAAGATACTTGATTCAACACATCAATCCCTGCTTATACATACAAATATTCAGTATTCCATGATTGCAATGAGAGCTACTTGATCATTTGCAACAATGTTGAAAGACTTCGCCGTGATGATTATCATTTAAGTGAAGAATTGGAAGTAGGCTCCATTCAGGCGTTGTTCATTGAATCAAGCTTCTTGGCCTTCGAGCTTTCTGCTTTGTATGCACATTACACTCTCATCCTCAAACGCTATCATTGCAATGGTGATTATGGTAATAGAGATATGTATTGACTTCAAAATGAGACCTTATTTGATGATTTCTGTTGGGTAATTAGAAAATTATGTTGCATAAAAGTTTAATCGCATTTTTTATGCTGCACCCAGTAAAATAGTTCATAAGAGACCTTGTTTAAGTGACTACTGCATCAATCATTTTCCATCATTTTATGTAGAATGACTTTTTAAGCTTGCGCCCTTTTTTTCTGTGCTAGTTTTTATTTGTATTTGTTGTATATTTCATAATCTGCCTTCTTTATATTCTATCTTATTGCACTAAATATGAAATATAGGGAAGGAAGTATTAGTTGATGTTGCCAATAAAATAATACACTAAGTCAATAATACACATGAAGTCATTAGGACTTCAGACCCTTGTCAGGTAAGCAGACAATTCCAGTCTTGTGAATTATTAATAAGTTTTTTAATATCAAGATGCTCGTAATTTGGGTTGGTTTTCTTTGCGGTAATAATTTATTTATTTATGGCTAATTAACTATTTCTTTTTCAACTACCTAAACACGATTTTGTGATATTACACAAGTGACATGATGACAATTAGTTTTCAACTCGCAAGTCTTCATTCATAGTTAAAAAGCTTTATTTTTAAATTAAAAAACGACATCTTTGTCTCAGCACTTGTAACTTATTCGAGCGATGCTAAATAGAGTAAAGCAACACACAAAATAGCAAGCTGCTGTTCGGTGTACATATGCTCTATCCGCTTCATAGATGAATTAGTTGCTATTCCAATTACGAAAATTCATTAATAGCAATTAATGCAACAATTGTAAAGTTAGCAATCAATTAATTGAGGTTGCTAATCGTTCGCTACAATTAATCAATTGAATACAATCAATAGTAGCTAAAAACAGTTCCATTGGATTTTGATAGACCATTGTGCTGTTATGTGGTTGCTAGATATCAGTTTGAACACGGAATATTTCGTTGTAATGCTCATATTACACTATATATAATGCACTTTCACCTATTTTCTGAATGTCAAAATATTGAAGTTTGTTTCATCTTCTGTTGTCCTTATGAAATATATATTTTAGACATAAACTCACAGAGAAAAGATAAACTCCTGTCCTCTTGAATAGTCAAAGGCATTTCCGCTAATGAAGATTTCCTTCCTGCTTGTGTCCACGTTCAGTTCAGTAAGTGGCATTGAAGGATTTTAAGACAGTTTCAGTCTCAAATTTCAATTCATGAAGGATACGGAATGCGCAAAATGGACATTTACGAATTTCGGAAAAACGAGTCAACAACTTGATGCTGGAAGTCTTAAAGTACATTAAATGGAGCTACACGTTAATTGGCAATTCAAAAATTAGGAGAGTTTCACCCCCAGATATTCATCCATCATCAGCCGTTTGGTCACAACCCGTTTTAGGTATGCTGCACAATAGGCATAGAGATGGTCATTAATATTGTTAAACGGATTTTCATTAATCAAATGGTCGTCATTGCTGTTTATTCACCATGTGATTATAGCTTGACCCTGTAATGTCATGCATTTTGTCAATTCTTCGGTTTCCGCTAAGTGACTCTAATTTTTTCCGGTTTCGGACATTTTAACAGTAAATCAAAACATGTTTCCGAGTTGATACTGAAAAGTTTCTAAATTATGAAGGTTGAACTAGCAATTTTGTGGTTTTCTTTAGGTGTTGTACTCTTCGTACACCTCTGATTGAGTTCTTGAATTTTCCAGTTGATATGCATTGAGCTTTTGAAAAGGAAATTTTCGTCGTATGTTGTCATCGCCAAGAGAACAATGTGATGCAATTTTATGCACTTTCACCCTTTGAGAAAATGTTACACAATAAATTCACAAATTATTCTGTGCATGTCCATATGCTGTCCATGCGTCCTATGAAAGTAGTACGGTATTTCATTCGGTATGACGAAATATTGCGTTTAGAATTTAAACGTTTTCAAACAAAAAAATACCATGCTTCTTAATTTTTTAATGTTTTCATTTTATGATGTTCAACCTATTGAATGAGTTGTGAAACTTCATGGGTAGTTTTATGTAGAGTTATATTTACGCTCGTCTTTTCATAGGAATTAGCATGTCTTCGATTGATCTACGCGTATCGAATTTCATTCTCTCTGCTTCCCTTCTGTTTTCACGCTGCCGCTTCTCAAAGAAAGTTTTCTAAAAATTCAAATGACGCCAGGTTACAATCCACGCCCGCATCAGCCCCAAAACAAACAAACACCACAGTTTTGATTGCATTACCTTAAATTTCTCCTTGTAGAGTTGCATCCGGCGTTATTACCTTGCACTGACGTGTATGTCCATCTTGATCTCTGTAGATGTCACTTGTCCCTGTCATCAAATAATTGGGAGACTGGGTCATTACAGGCCTGTACTCGATGATTTCAGCAATAGCACCGGCTCATTGCAGATTGAAATGAGTCTGAATCCCAGCGATCGATAACTGATTGAGAGGAGGAATGAGTAGCTGTTCAGTCTATCTCTTGAAATCTGATCCGATTCCTTCTTCTGCTAACATAACGACTTCCGTCGTAATGCTAATCGTCACGCTCGAGCGAGTGAGTTACGCTCGCATACGTTTAAGAGATATTAGGAAACGTCTATTATTAATGAATATTGCACAAAAGGAGAAATTTGATTCTAATTATATGTTCCGAAAGTGCAGCACAACTTACATTAAGTGCATAAATTCGCTCCCCATGAAATGATCCCAAACACCCATAAAAATATACAACAGCGGCTCTTTTCTTTGCGTCAAATGGCAGTTAAATTGACAAACAGAAAGCGATTTTTAACATGAAAATAATAGCACTCGACTGACAAAGGTCATTGGGAAATTGTCAAAATCTACTACATTCATTAAATCGATTAGTTGTTATGGGTGCATGATGACTTTCATTGAAATGAGATGAAACTGCAGGAATTTCACGACTTTTAGTTCCAGTCCAATAAAATTGTAATAATACACCAGAATGTGTGAAATCTGTCGTTCTGCTATCCTACCTGCAGGTGCTCGTTTTATTTTCATGCTAAAAATCGTTTTCTTTTTGCGAATTTGACTGGTATTTGACGCTTAGGATAGGGCTAGTTGATATCTATGTTATCTAAATTTCCACCGTTAGTTTTTGTACTCGAAAGTCAAATCAAATGAACTAAGAAACCACTAAAATGAGAATTTCTAAAAAAAAAAATAACAAAAGAAATGTTTTTAATTAAAAAGAACATGTTATAAAACCGCGTTTTAAAGCACTGCTTGAACAAGCAATATTTTCTTTGAATCCTCCTCCTGACTACACTGTCACGTGAATAGTCTACTCCTGAAACAGTGATAAAGACTTCGAATCTGTGAAGGTGAAATAGCTTTGTTAAACCCTCTAAGCAGGGCTGTGGAGCCGATGCGTTATCTCATCGGCTCCGGCTCCACAACACTGATGTGAAAGGCTCCGGCTCGGCTCCGGCTTCAAATTCAGGTTCTATCTATGCTGGTTATCCTGGATTCGTTGAACGGGTTTTTTGGATAACGGTGTGGCCTTTAGAGGCTTGCTACAATCATCAAATTAGTTTTCATTAACAAGCAACGACTTAAGTTTATAATAAAAATGATAATAGCCTAATATAATGACAAATAACATACTTGTCATATATTTTTGCATGAATTGACTATCTCTGAAAGATAAAATAAAGTTATAGCCAGGATTGGTTAAATTAGATAAAGATCTCCCGCACTGGCTAAATATAAATTGGCCTAGTCTGCAACCAGTCTACTACGAGGCTACATTAAATAAGACCACATGAGTGATGATGATATACCTAATTAGCCGTCACAGGGGCCGAATAGTAGTATACGCTTTTTAACAAAGCTTGAATATGAAACTGGATAACGTATTCCTCTAAATAGCTTATAGGGCCTGTATCTACTCGAACATAGAAAGGGTATCGGCTATATAGCCAAATATACCGTATCAATAAAGATATCAATTGCTTTATTGAATATTAAAGTGTATATAGGCTAGCTTAGGTTGTTATTGTTATTTGTTATTGCCTTTATTCAATAGTCTGTTGGTCCATGAATAATATGATCGGTGGGTAGCCCACGACTCATCATCTGTAGAAATTGTAATTTAGATAGCCTCATTGCAATGTAGGCTAGAAATGTACAATTGAAAATTATACTTAAAAAAATTAAAAATATCTAATTTAGGACAAGTTTTGTAATTCTATGCAGCATACTTAATAAGTTAAGGCCTAACTTACATTATATTAATTTCGTATTTTTCATCATGGCGTAAAGTTGCACTAAATAATTCATCAATGATTCATGTATATTATTATATTCAATTTATGTATAACACATTACCACTATTCCTCTGATGATGGTTAGGCTGATGAAACTGAACTCGGAGTATCACACAGTATGTTGCAGGGTGCTATGCATAATAAAAATTTGACTGCGAGCACCGAGCAGAAATCCCATCTACTTTGCTAGCTTTCGAATACGAGTGCGGTTTAATGTCACAGACAATAGAAAAGGGAGGTCAAAAAGCGCCTTTATTGAGAGCGTCTCAGTATTTTTTTATTGTTTACATATAAGTCAGCATGATATCAGCATGAAGTGTTGACAGACGGAAAAAATAATAATGAAAATTCTTGAAATCCACAGGTCTATGACATTTGGGGAAATATTATTACACGATACGGCTCTTGTGCAGTCCTCCCCCCCCCATTTTTTCTCTGGTCAAAAGATGCAGCACCATTGGATGTCCGTTTCAGCATCACCGGTTTGAGTGAAGCATTCCGTGCTGTTGTAAAAAACTACGTGGGTAATTGCGATGTCATGGTCGCAAACTTCGTCAGCAAGTCAACATTGTAATTTGCCTTCGGGTTTTGCGCATTGAAATATACCCTTTGACTTTTGAAGTCAAAGGAAATTCATTGTGAATGAGATACCTTTAAAATAATAGGTCGTTACTAGAAGTGGCTGGGTCGCTTATTGCTATAGCCATGTGAGGACTTGTAGTCAGGTCATTCGTGTGAGTGTGAAGAGTTATCCCTCCAATCAAAATTGATCAAATTGAATAATCGATTGTTTTGAAAAATGTAGGTGGGGGGACTGCACAAGAGCCTACAATACAATCTAAGGAAATTGGCATTGTCACAGATGCCAGTAGCTTCTGCCAGTAGCCATACCGATAGATGATAGCCTACATAGTAACCGTATTAGATTTAAGACATTGCGCAAGAAATGTAGCTATATTATCTTTGCTGACTGAACTGGAAATGTGTACATAAATGACTGGCGACTTGTCTCTAGGAATCTACAATCATCTAGTTAGCATGCATATAACAAGTCTTCAAATTAATGGATTTTGGAGAATACGTTGTCAATATGGAAATTAGTCTTACGAAACATATGCAATAAAAAAATATTACACGTGTGTAAATATATAATAAATATAATACAAAAGAAGGCGGCAACTGCAAAGAAAGATATCGTGGAGGACAGATCATTGGTATACTTAAAAGACATATCTTTAGATTTCAAATGATTTAATTTTTTTATGATGCCAATTAATAACTTTCAAAATTCTAGATTTATATCAAAGCTCAAACTATCGGAGCCGGAGCCTTTGTGATAAATCGGCTCCGGCTCCGACCAAAACCATCGGCTCCTTAAGGCTCCGGCTCCGGCTCCACAGCCCTGCCTCTAAGTACCAATATGCGATAAATTCGTGATATTGGTTGCATTGAAAATAATTTTCAGTAGAATCACTGTTTGGCTTTAAAATAAGAAGCCGACGCAAGCAGTGTGCACCGTTTCTGAGGTTCGTACCATATCCGTTATCATTTTAAAATTCTTTTAAGAATCTATAGACCTCCAAAATTTGGGGGGCCGCAAATTTGCTTCTATTAGAAATTATGTGGCCTCAAATTAAGTGGATCAAAAGTGTGACAGCGGGAAATTTTTCCAGGGGTGTGTGTGGCCTAGCCACCTCTGGATCGTCTACCCCCCTCCACTTCCGCGGTCCATGATTATATGGAATTTAATTGGAGGGCAGTTTGGATTGCTTCATTCCATCGAAGTTTAGGCAGCATTGTTAGCATAAAGTTTGATCGAGGTTTGATTTGAGGTTTGATCATCCCTATAATTTGAATGACCACAATTAGCTGCTGGTATGGCACTCCCCACTTGTCTTCGGCATTTAGCGCTGATAGTGCAAAAGCAAAAATTTGTTGTCGACGGGGACTTGAACAGTTATCAAAATCCTTAGACCTGCAATTAGCGAAAGTTAGAGAAATTTCTATGGTCATTCACTAAATATCACTTAAACACATTACTGGCAAATCACCTAACTTAGTGCGCCTGCAATAATTGATAGATGCTGCTTTTTTGGCAGACACAATTTAAACAGAATAAGTAAATATTGAGTTGCATCCTTAGTTGAAAAATGGGAACAGACCTGCTCCCATTTTCAACTGAGGCTGCAACTCAATAGTTAATTATTCTAGTTATATCAATATTCTATTTGAATAAATGGAGGGCGTCAATTACTCAAATAAATATCATACAAAACACATACTCAATTTTAGTTAAAGCAACAGCTCTAAATAACATGGGTGGTCGTGGTTTCAAGTCATATCAAGATGGCAATTTTATTCTTACGTTTATTCATTTCATTCACTGTAAATATGGAATTTGCAACTACCAGTTTAACTCGCTTTTATGATATATCGCTAGTTATTGACGGAGTGTTCGTTTAGCATTGAAAGCAGACGAAATAGGTTGCATGTCAAGCAAAAAAGAATTGAGATAAATTATTCCACTGTTTCAAGAATTCTTTCATTGTAATACTACTTGTTAATGCAGCTGGTTGGGTGACTCATAACCACGCAGTTGAACAGAACGTTATGCGTCTACCGTGTAGAGTCAGTCCTATTTTTATTGGTTGACGTTGTCCTTACTTTAGATCACGCGCTAGCCGACAGAGGAAATCCGGAATTGCTTACTTTAGTGTGTTGCTGTTTCAGCTTCCAGGGACCTATGTGAGCTCACCCTGTCCAGTTCATGTGGTAAGTTAAAAAGTGCTGTCATCAAGTATTGATTCGGTCATTTATTATTATTTCTTCACGTGTTTCTGCTTCAGCCAAAGTGATTTAAGTGTCCGTCCAGTTACCTGATTACCCATCGTGCGCAGAGACAGCTACATGTAGGTGACATGATGTGATAATTGTCTTTCTGGTGTTTTTGAGTAATTTCCCTAAACCAAAGATAGCCAAAAAACCGGTTTAGGGGCCAACATGTGTAGATGTAAATTTTCTTGCAGCTGCATGCAATTACTGACGTGTTCACATGTAAGCCTGTATGCATGGATGTAATATTACCGTATTGTACACGTTGTACATAGTAAGTGCTCGGAGTTATAAAAGATAGACCTGCATAAGGAATGGACAATCGAGCTGTGGCGGGTCGCTTTCAATCAAGTATCGATCATAAGCCATTATCAATGACCCTGCGCCGGCGGCCACAAGTTGACTGGTGACGCGTGTAAAGTTGGCGGAACCACCCAGCGGAGACATTTTTTTAACTATATAATGCGATTATATTAAAAAAACTTCCACTTTATCAATTTCTGACTCCTGATGACGAATCTGGGCTCAGATTTTACAAATACGCAGTCGTTTTTGAGAAATTCAAGTTAAAATATTAATGTGGTTCCGTTGTGAAGTTAGTAGAACCAATTTCACAGTCTCGCTGATAGGCGCAGTAAATCAATTTCATTTTGTAACTACCTGATCCAATTTGTTGCGCTGATCACAAATGTATGCTTCATTTTTCACAACAACGCAGTTGAAAACTGCAATATCGCAACTTGTTCATGTAGGCCTACTTGTGTGAGGTTGGTGGAACCACCCAACGGACCCATTTTTATTACAGCACGATACTTTTCGAAGCAACTTCTCCTAATTCATTTTCAGTCTCCTGATCATGAATTTGTGCTCAGATTCCATTCTTCGCGGTCGTTTTTGAGAATTTAAGGTTTAAAGATAATGTTTCCACTAACTTCACACACGTCTGGTGGCAGTACATACAATCATTTTTGATTTCCTCAAAGACTGATTATTTTGTTTTGTTCTGCATTTTAGGAAGAACATCAGTATCTAATGCTTACTCCATATTTGAAACAATATATAGTTTACATAAGTTCAATTGCTTATTAAAATATTCACTGATCGTTACGCACATTTATAGTCAGTTGATAACATATAATTCAAAGCCGACAGAATAGTGATCTCCTTTAATCTCGAGGTGCATGTAGGCTACTACGGACACTCACGTGTACTTGTTCATATAGGGATGCAATATGTGACTAATCAATACTATAGACTTTTGTAATCAGAACGTCATTAAATTCGCTATTTTTTTCTTTTTGCATTACATCATTGCTGCACTGATTGTTTGTCATTTAAGCGGTTACTATTGAAACTACTCTTAACGTAATTGGGCACAAAAGAGTTTCTTCTAAAGGTTATGTCAGAATGGCCAGATTTGTGGCACCATGCATGTTGAACTTCATTATTAGCTATGTATTTTTACTTCTATGTGAAAGAAGGGCAACCTGTCTGTTGGGCTATGAGCTTCTAATTTGAGTTTTATGCGTTCATTGAATTAATGATGTCTGTTGTATGTGACGGTAAGTTATTATTAAACCAAAGATGATATCATCGGTGTATCTCGTATATTAGGACGGAGGAAAGCTTAATTTTTCAATAGCCAATTGTTCTCTGTGAAAATCACTGCTAAAGTTAAGGCAAAACGTGCTTATTGTTGCCTCTAATCTGTATATCCTATCTCGCAATTATGACATGCAAAAGTTATCAACTTTCCCATTTGTTTTATGCTAAGACCAAGGGTATCAATTAGATGAATACACTGTTCTAATTTTTTATTATTGTATTCAATAACTAATTGTGTTGAGATGATAGGATGTAATTGTTTTACATTAAGCGAACTTAAGATAAAATCACTTCTGTAAAGAAAGTAAGAAAAAATAGGCCAAAACTGCTGAGAATGACTTAATAGCTTATTGCGCTGTGCTTCGCAAACCGGTCTTCTCAATAGATGCAACGCACCCAAACCAACAAGAACCCCAGGCAATAATTCGCCATCCAAGATCTGATTGCATTTCATTTCGAAAACCAGATTTGATAATTGAACAAACTTAAAGTAATTCAAAATACAATTACTCTTCTTATTGATTCTCTTCCAAATCGACCATTCAGCGCTTACCTAAATTAGCAACAAATAAGAAAATTGAAGATCTTCTGACAACATCTTCCCTACCAAGTAGAGGAAGCGGAGAATTCTGCGTGTTCAATATGAGCAAATACAATAATTGACAATACCGATTCCCACATGAATTTCATCATTGAGTATCCGGAGAACAACAAAAAGCTATCGCTTATAGATTTTAGTATATCTACTCAACAAGCAGTAAAGCCAAAGTTCGAATTCTTCAAGAAGTCTGCTTGAAAATCTTTGTTTATCCATAAGAATTCATCACTCCCAGCAAGAACAAAGCAAAACGTGATCGAAAATGAATGATCCCAAATCAAATATTGATGCTCCTCAAATGAAACTCAATGTATTCACATTGATAATTTCAATGCTGTATTTAGACTTAATGGATAAAAAAGAAGAACCACAAGGAAGTCGCACAGAAGATTTGGGTTGATCTTGTGGTCTTTAACATGAAAAGAAGGGCACTGGTTTTGTTGCAGTGCTTATTAATTTTTCTATTTGTTGATTCCATTTAGTGCTCGGAACAATTTATTTAATGAGATTATTTGCTTATTTCTTTTTTACATCCAGATACACTTTTCTTGATCAACTGGCAAGTTTTGGTGTCTTTATCAATCGATTCATTTCTGGAATCGTACTTATCCGTCTCTCAAAGTACTAAGCGGTTGGTCTTATCAGATCTGGCGTACTGAGGACTATTATCTCTAAGAGAAACTTTAGTTTCGCGGCACTCATTTCGTTTAGAATATCTTTCTATGGCCTCAACTTTTTCAGGGAGACCAATCCTACCCGCAAAATAATTTAGACTTCTTTACCAAAGCAAGTAAGTCCACTCCCTATAATTATCCATCTTCGGCAAGTGACAAGAATTTTTATCAAAAGTTTATACTTAGGACCTTCATTTAGTAGGCTACTACCGGCATCTGGTCGGTTTCATCGATAAATTTAAGTCCAGTTTAAGTCGATTGTGTGTATTGTGTATTGAGTGTTCTTGATTTTAGAGGGAAAAAGAGAATGCGACTACCTTTTTATATACGTCAAGCGTTACAGGATAGCTAGTCACACAAAAAAAACCACTTCTTCAAGTGGAAGAAGGTTCAACTCACTAGCTTCTTCCTTTGAATTGCTTTACTGCCGTCATAATCATCAACTTTCATTTGGATGTTGATATACGAGTAGTCCTGTCACACTGTGTTGAATACATGCCTTCAGGATCTTGACGTTGCTTCCATTGCGAATAGACTTCACCTGGGGCGACCGCACAGAAACACAGTTAAGCTAACAAATCTCTAACAGTATCATTCACCCATTGAAATTTGCTTGTCACTGACAACTCACTATTTAGCACTGTTTCTGTGCAGTCGCTCCTGTGTGCTGCACAGCGTTGCTTCTGCTTCTCGTGCGCCTTGACATGTTCACAGTTTCGTTGACCCTTTTGCGAGTTAGGCGATGCATATCACCGAAGTAAAGAGAGTGTCTGACTTGAAGTAAGAATTTAATTGGTCTAAAGTTAAGCTTCGTATATCGTGATGTGCCTTCGCCGTGAGCATATTGTGAGGCTCACGTGAAGCCATATTGTCGAATGCATAAAAAATAACGCAGAAAACTTCTCTTTTAACATTTTTCATTGGATAAGATATTTGTGCGGAATGATGGTATTATGCAGTATTAAACGCATGCTTATGTACGCTACGTAAAGCTGTCTGCGTGTTTGGGTCTAGAGATGACTTTCCTCAATACTTTCAGTCACGGCCAGAACTAGTCTCGAGGGACAAGAAGATCAATTTTCTATTGAACGTAATGCAAATTCAATCCTGAATTCTGACGAACCTGAAAGTTGACACCGTAGTAGACGTGCATAACCAGTAAGTTAATAAGTTAAGATCGTTAAGAGTCGAATAGTGTGAATAATATTTCCATTTGACGAATTTATCTTGGAAAAATTAAGTCAAAGATAGGTCATTTCCACTTCACAAGCCTGTCTGTAATCTGACCGCTGAAGTTCGTGGGTTCTCTGATATGAGCTGCTTCTACAATGTAATATTGCAGTTCAGATATCTGAACCGCAATATGCTATAAGGCTGAGGGCCGTCAGGCACGAAGTCATCTTATTGCGGTTCTGAGATCTGAATTGCAATATCATTGTGTTGAGGTTATCTATGATTGAACCACAATATGCTAAGCAGGTATATTGCGGTTCAATATTTTAACATTGAAAGATACACGAACCTAAACCCAATGGGTGCGTTTGACTAATCACACAAGCCAAAGAAAGTTGACTATCTATGCCAATTTCTATAACTTGCTACCATTTCACACAATGGCTGGGATAGGATTATGTCCAAGCACAAGCGAATCTATCTCTGTGGTTGAACCAAATCAAAATATCAAAATATTTTGTTGTAGGCATTGAAGTAGGATTATTGGGTATGGGTGCCTGCTGGTCAGGAGTTTGATTGCTTGAAGTTGAGCGTAAAAAGTACCGCAAGCATAGTAAATAATGCCAGACATTAACACAACTCCTGCAGATGTAAGTCTGTGATTTGTTCAGTCACGCTTTAACCTGTCAGTTGCAACTTTTGAATGCATTTATTCATTTTGAACATGACTCGTTTTCACCCTTGTTTTCAAAGCTGAATGTGAATGTATTTCAGATTTTGACGAAAGACGAAGGCTGAGTAGATCAGGCTGCTACCAAGAATTGAGGGACACATTCTTATTTAAGTTGCATTTAAATTCTTATGAGTCGGATTCGTATTGGAAGAACATCGTGTTTGGCGTATTTGGACCAAGTCTAGGATCGCTGTATTTCATAGGTAGCAACATGTCAGATTAGGCTATATTCACGCATGGCTCACATTTATTAGCAAAGAACAATAACTTGCGATCGGAAGAACTCTTTTTGTTTTAAACTTCGCTCTATTTTACCTTGTATATAAACGTGTCGATATTAGCAAAGAAAAGGATAAAGGATATTAAACACTACAGAATTATTAATTCTTGAATATAGTAGATATCTCGAACACCTAGGATCTCACTTAGATGTTGAAATTAAATTCCGCAATCACAATGGCAACATTTATGAAAACCTTTGAAAGTATTTCATTGCTTTGTCTCCTGCTTGTGTGAATGAAGAATTGCATTGCAAAGGCCAGATTCCAATCCATATTCATGAATCATTCCATTTTGGATCACGAATGTCGTCGGAAGATAATACGGGAAGTCGGGAACAATACGGCATGTCCTCGCGTTCAACTTGTCTAGACGTTGTATTTACTCTCTTCAGCTTCAGTATCACTGAGGGAATGAGGTGTATGCAATTCCCTTATTACTAATCATCTATTTTAAGCGATGACCTGGACAATTCTCGCTTTTGACGATTCTCCTGCTCTTATACGCTGAATGGGAAATGGAAATATTTGGCTTTCATCTTATTATCTCTTCGGAATCATTCATCAAGGTCATAGAATTGATTAACACTGAGTTTCATAGACAGTGATTGTTAAGAAGCGGCCTTCAAGCAGCAATAAATCAGGTAAGCCTCATAGGTCTAGGTGACGCGGACACCATACGATGGGAAAGTCTGGTGTCGGTCAACGCGTGGGCCGCAGACATAATTTCAATCAGTGATGTAAAAAATGCCCACTGCGACTTCGACCTTTGAAATGTGCTTCTAAGATTGAGGAATCTTCTTCAGAATTTGCGAGATCACTAACCAATAACTAAATGAGAATTTGATGGCACAAAAATTATATTCGAATGCTCAAACCATGTTTCACCACTTGTGGCCCGCTATCACGACTTCGTTGCTCACCACTGGAATAGTCAAAAACTCGGACACTATATGATGGAAAGAGATTTACACTGTCTTGCGTCTTATGTGGTTCAGCATCATGCGTAATTGATCAGACAAAAATCAATTTGCTAATCGAAGAAAACGGACCTTTCAGAGCAAACAATTCTACTGGCGTGGATTTTATATGTCTCCCTGCCTCTTTCAATGCAGTGACATCAGACTTGTACTTTCAATAATGAAGAATATGAATTATTAATCTTTAACTGAACTCTTGATTATTTTTACTTGGATTCTTTAAATACCCGCAGTATATTTTTTATTTCTATGGTCTACGAAATTTGATCAATGATGTTTTACCGTTCTCAGATTATTTATCGCATTTTCAGTTGTATCAAAATTTTACGATGTTAATGAATTAAAGTTTTATTTAAGTATAGTTATTTGAATAATTTTATTGGTAATTTACAAAATTTAAATTTATTTGGTTTATGTTGTTATTTAATTTCAATAGTTACGTCCTTATTCAGTGCAACTCTGTTTATCAGTAGGGGTCGCAACTCGCAATGCCGAATCATTATTTACAAAACCGGCATTTCGGTACTGAACAATGATAAAGCCGGCATCACCGGTTATAAAAGAAAGCACGAAAAGTTATCTATAACATATTTTGTCATCGAACAAAACTTGTTGAAGGTAGCCAATGTACTAGAAATATGAATACGCTATGTTAAAATTGGTCAGTCGTCAATTACGAAGATTTTCTTTCTGATAAATGCTTCAGCGAAAGAACCACAAAACATCTAGTGCATGGGTGCACAACTTATTTTCGTTGAGGGCCAATTTTTTTGAGTAAAATATTGGAGGGCTACCTTCCTTTTCCATCTTAGATTTGTGGAATTTTTCAGGTAGCATTTATACTTAACAACTCAACTGCCTTAGCTGAAATTAAATCTGAACTTCAATTTCATTCATAAATTATTTGAAAATGATTTAAATTTAAGACAATATAGTGTCGAGTGAAGAGTCCATAGAATGCAAGTTTGCATAATCATTTGCATGTAATCCTTATGTAATTGCGCATCTCTATTATCCACATTGTTTTCATACATCATTCGCAAGCGACATGAATATTAGAGATAGTTGTGTAATGGTGTTAGGATCTGTACATGTAGGGCTACATGTACAGACAATGAAAAACACAACCGGTTGAAGTGCTATATCACATGAATAGGCCTACAGTATGTATAAAGAGATTGCAACTATGAGTCAATGTGAAACTGCGGCCAGTGATTGATATCTCTGCCAAGCGCTCCCGGATCGAGTTAGTCAACGAATACCAGCACTAACGCGTTTAATTGATGCATGATGCGACAGTATCAGCTTCTAATTGTCGCTATTAGCGAAGAAAAGTACAGGTGTGTGTTCTTTTATCTGTAGCAAACAAGAAGCAAAATTAATGCACGCAGAGACATGCATGTTAGCGATCATGATTAGGCAAAGTAGTTGTTTGAATCTTCAACAGCCTTAGTGAAAGCTATCTGTTGAAATTAGGGAAATTCGACCTTGGAATTTATATTTCCTGAACTACAATCCTACTTGATTACTTTGTCTACAAATATTCTAGAGGCTTTTCTATATTGAGCCACAAAAAAAAGATATGGCCCGCGGGTCGTTGGTTTGCACCCTGATCTAGTGCTTTGTCCGACAGACGGTTGAGAAGCCAATAGTGGAGTAGACAATGCTAGAAAGACACACGCTCCGCTTCCACTGAAGTCGATGGAATGTTGAGAAGACAATCGTAAATGAGATGAAGATGATGTCCGAATGCAACACTGTTCTGCTGATAAAATTTCACTTGATATGACTGAACTGAAATCAGTGACGTTATCCTCTGATGGTTTTTTGTGCAACGATTTTGAAATTGTTCTTTTACATATTCATTGTCTTCATCGCATCTGATGATATCTTCGCCTTCTGTGTTTCATCAGAAGATTGCGATCGATATAGAAAATTTGTGGATAATTATCTTCTTTGGTGCAAACCAATCTCTTCAGTATTCGAAACAGCATGTCTTCACCACACCTCCCTTTTCGAGCATGGATTGCGGTTTGTGAAGACATTGTAACATAACCGATTGACTTGTGCAGTGATCTTGAAGTATTCTCGATTAGATCAAATTCTTCATTTCCATAGCATTATTTGCTCAGCAAAATTACACAATGGAAATACAGAAGAAAGTATACCGGCTGTCGATATTTCTGAAAAATGACAAATACTTTACCGGTATTGCAACCCATATTCATCAGTAAGACGATACCACTTATAACTTCTTCGTTGTAAATCGTATTCCGAATTATGCTTCCTGCATTTATGTTGTCTAACTTAGCAAATTATTTTGTGATGTCTTACCCGCCATCGTATTTTCTCGATTCCAACCTCGAATATAAAACGCCCTCAAATAGAAAACACACGAACTGGAAAAAGTTCCGCCCTCAAATAGAACAAGCACCTAAATGTATCACTGAAAGATTGTTGCAAGTATATAATGAAACCATTGCGATTGAATTGTGATTATATATAAGTATGACATTTTAAAATTGTCTTACAATGGCTGTCAACAATCACAAGGCTATTTTCCAACACTTGAGCTTGTTGTAATTGGTACAATGAGTTCGTTTTTTACCAGCGTAGGTTATGGTTATTTCGATGCCCTCGGCATTTCTTTCAAACATCAAATGAAACCGCTTTTTTAGAAATGTTATGTTATCTTTAGTATAAGTATAAATTATAGTCGTATCAAAATGACAAATGATATTTTGAACATATGTATGACAATTTGTACTAATCGATCAACTCATAGAAGTCGATATAAAGCGATCAATAAAATCAAAATGTGGTATGCCTATACCACATCGTCTTTCAACATTACCTTCTATTTCTACTATTGTGTCTCGGGTTGGTGATCATCTTTCTTCCTCTCTTGCGTATTCCATCTCATTATCAATATAGCCTACACAATGTCTTCTGCATTTAATCAGCAAATAATTCGGGAATAGAATCACAAGTTAGAAAATTTATTTAGACAATCTGCACTTAAATTTGAAAAAAAAATCACGCAACACGTGGTGGGTATAGATCTTCAATTTTCCACGATTTTATGTACCATATCGAATGATCCATGATATTTTCCGCTGATTTTGGGAGGTGTTCATAAATGGACTCTTAGATATGGCTAATATGTAGCAATCTATATTTACGAGACCATGGTTCTACGAATATCAAAAGCTGGGCTCGAAGGATGAATAGCCTTTGATGCGAGTCGATTTAGACATTTATCTCCATGAAATCATATCTATTCCATTCTTCTCTTGAGATAAGTCATGAATCTGCAGTAGATTCTGAGAATTTATTCTACTAGTAGATCTTATTTATCCAAAAAAACTCGGGATACATGCATATATCTACAAAACATATAAAAACCTCTTCTTAGGCTCGGAGAATGCATAGCTTTTGATACTCGTAGGTTATGAACATTTAACTCGTGGGATATATATTTCGCGCTATGCATTGTTGGGCTCTGAAGACATATGTATGTTCTTCCACGTTTGTGGATAGATAAAATCAGTAGATCAAATGCTTAGAATCTACTATGAATCAATGACGTATCTCAAGAGAAAAGTGAAATAAATATCTGAAATTTGTAGTTGCATATCTCATTGCGTTTATTCAATAAAATATATACCGAATACCGAAACGAGCAGGATTTTTAGTCAATGGATTTATTTGTCACTCAGTACCCATCAATCAACGCAAGAGATAGTTGCATTGTTGCGCCTTCTTCGAAGCATGTTTTCCAGCTTGCTTCGTCAGACTAGTACTTGATGTTTCATCATGGTGCTGCGTTTAGTTACTGCTGCTCTGAATACTAATAGAGAAAATGATTTTGAATGATGAATTTCATAGTCCACATAATATGAATAGTAACATAATTCACAGTAGATAATTAAAATTCGACAACTGGCTATATAATATATATAATATAATAGGCATTCTTGTGAAATTCTTAGCATGTCAATACCACTCCTTTCCATGAGCTAAAGCGCTCGCTAAATCTCTCAGATATGGTTGTAAGTTATTATAGAGTTGTTGCATTATTGCGTCTGTTTCTTGCACTTGTTAAGTAATTTCATTTTGTGTGCAGAGAAATGCGTCGTTTGAAGAATTTACAACTTGAAAGTCGACCTACATAGATCGCCATACCTGCAAATGGAAGACATGATCGCTAACTTTAGGTCTTAACAGCCAATTATTGATTCAATTTCTTTAGCATGATAGAGACTGAAATGCTCATTGTTTTGAGAGAAATCTGCCAAAACATGATATCGTTTTGCCTGCATCACTCTTTACGGAAGATATCTCCTTAGCCTCCTGAATAAATCCCGCATACGTCCATGGACCAGATTTTTTAATAAAGTAGAATCCACTCGATTTAATGTCCCGCACTTTTATGAAAGCATGAGGTTCCACGTGTGAAAGCTTAATTGCTCATTCGATATCCAAAAAAATGCCTTTTGCACCAGAAAATTTTATCCACGTGGAGAGCAATTTGTGATATCCGAGATGTGAAATTGACAGAATCATGAATAATGGGTCGTGCCTGGATGAGAATGACCTCAGGCTTCTTCGTGTCGCGACGAGAATTGTTTACAATGAGAGACGATAAAATTCTCAAGACATCCACGAACTCGTTTCCTGGCTCAATTCATGAGACGCTGGTGAAATTGAGGCTAGTAATTCAATGAGAATAAGGCAGTAAGTAGTCATTAGAAAATTCGGTCATTTATCTGCATTTGGTCAAGTACAACGTGCTCATAGCAATATCATGGAAGTGTTGCTTTCTATTTTTAACTCTAGAGTGAAGTGATCGATAAAAGTGTCAAAATTGCTCATGGAAGTGTTAACTTTTCTGATGTTACAGTGGTGTTACTTTAACTCCATAAACACCAATACACTGTCGTCATTACAGAACAGTTTTTGGAAACTGTTTATTTAATTTACACCATTGAACTTCAACTTCAGCATTTATCTGATTGATTAATCTGTGAGTGGATATCTTACTGTTGTCACCTCTATAATGATTAGATGAAATGGTTCACTGTACTCTCTCTCCTGTCTCTCAGTTGGACCGTAATCTTGATATGGCAAGTGAGTGAGAGAACTTTCCTCAGTTATTGCACTCGTGATGAATACGACTGTTTTGTTTTGATGATAAACCATGCGACGGGTTGAAAAATATCTTCACTATTCCATGACTCAGAATCCATATTTCCATGCTATGCGACATTGTAGACTCGCAAATAAAAGAAATTGTGATGGAGACTAGCTATTGTTTAATATGTAAGTGAAATCTGATGTGGAGCGATTAAGTGTCTTATGGTCTCATGCCCTCAACTTTCATAGACGCTATCATGATTCTCAAAATGTAAAAATAGAACTTTTATCTTAATTTAGATGCTTCCTATTTCGCCAGCCGTCTTTCCTAACAGAAAATATTTAGCGTTGAAAAGCATCTGATTTCATTTTGTTTGAAGTGGAAACGCCAATTCTCTCATGCATAGCGTTGTAAACTACTACTAATTCCTTTTCATTTTCTGCGATTGGCCAGTGGTCCCTTGGCATCAATTAGTAAAATTGGACCGGCAGCTATCTCGAAAAAATATTGATCTGTATTCTTCCCATACATTTGACATTCAACGCCAAAGCGCTAGGCCGCTAAACTGCCGAAGAACACTGACACCGCACTACCAATTTCGATTGAGTTGATGCGCTCGGCGCTGTCACGTGCTGTCTCCAATCTTGTCTCTCTCTCTCTCTCTCTCTCTCTCTCTCTCTCTCTTGGGCGAGAAGCACACGGAGTAGGTACACGCTGTTGTGCAATGGGTTGACCCAGTGCGCGGCATTGAAGGAGTCACATGATAAGAGCTGACGTGGAATAACTGTTATTGTCGTCTTTTGTTCTTGCATAATCCTGGACGCGTGGGTGTAGTCAATTAATTCATTTTTCCCGCCTCCCATTTGTAGAATCGCGATTCAAACAAGTGCGTTTTTTAGGAGTATTCAATCAAACAATACAGCTTGTGTTTATATTTTGAGCAACTCAACAAAACTCATTTACTTTATAAATTACATTTGGGCCTACATAACAGAGCGGGCGGGTCGCGCCTTATTACTTATTGTAAAATTCACGTTAATTCACGAATTCGTTAATTTCACCTGATGAAGGCTTCGGCCGAAAATTTGTGAATAACGTCAATATATTCGAGTTCTCTTCGCATTACTCTCCGTCTTTTTTTGACATATTGTAAAATTGGCCAGGACGTGGCTTTTCTGAACGAGCATTGTGCTTGATCGAGCATAATGCATGAAATTCATTCTGGTGAGGATAATTATTGAACGAGCAGTTGCAGAGTGTAGTTAGTTAGCTTTAAAATCAGTGAATAACGGGAGTCTCACTATAACTGCCATTTCTACCTTCATTGATAAAATTAAGCAAATATTTGAGGTAGCAAGTAAATTTCGACGAAGTTTTCCGTTCGATTGTCTGCAAGAGACTAGATCTCTCAAGTTATCAAAACGAAAGCAAAATCTTCATCACATACTTCAGATGGCTACTTGACATGCCTTGCCCTTACAATGTAAGGTATTTTCTTCTTTGGCCGTCTTTGTCAAATGTCAATAGAACCGTTGACTTGAGGGTATCAGATAAATTGATTTTCAATTCAGAACGATTTCTGCCTGTCTATTTAATCAATCTGCACTGGATTTTGCGTATTAAAATCTGCAAGGCGAATTAGTATACACTACTGTAATCTGAACTTTAAGATTAATTACTTAAGATTTAAGATCAAGGCATACAGACAAATACTGGGATCATAACCTCGTTCGTCAACAATTCACTTCCTATGAGGATTGCTATAATAATTTAATGTCAATAAGTTAATTGTAGTTGCTGTCCCTGTTGGTTCCAGTTTATTGATAATTGCAAATGTCTTCATCCGAGATTTCAAGTGAACCATTGTCGCTTCTAATGAGATTTGATTCCATAGCCCCTCATAACAGTAACTATTCGAAAATAAGAATTCGAAGGAACCAAATTTTAGATGAGCCTGTAAGGTAGGTGCTAGCTTTAAATAAGATAAAATTCTGTAAAATTTGCATGCTGGAGAATGATTTTAGATAGGCCTACTGTAATTCGATGTTTCTAATCTACAAGTATCAAAAGTTAGAATTGGTTTTCCTTCACACATATCAGCTTAAATTCCTACTATTTATTTTTTTGAAGGAATTTTTATCTCTAACTAGTTTGAAAATTGGTGCTAATATTGATTGGCTGTGACTTCCCAACTTCCATCCGCTTTTATTCTGTAAGGTACAAGTTACCGATTTCTTTTCATCGCAATTCGCAACAGGGAAGTGGTTTTTAGTCATGAAAATAGAATGGTTTCCACATCTCATTTAGTGACATCAGCCTGGGGAGCGTGCTGCATTGTATATAACAGGTTGACGAAAGCAATTATTTGCGAACAATCCTTTGCTGAAGGAAAAAACAAAAGAAGGGGCTTCTGCTTTCGTAGACTAACAAATAATACAGCGTTGTGCAGCAAATTTGCCCACTCCTGCATTTTCTCTAGAGGTGGTTGCACACGCTTTTAGCTTCGTTTCTTTTTACATTTCTCCGACCATTCTTATGAGACCGAAATTTTTGTTCGGTATTTGTATTAATAAATGTGTAATGATGATATTCGCACTTTTTTACAGATATTACGTGGTTGGCAATTTTGCTACGCAACACTATAATTGTTGATAGTTTCTTCTTGTCTTATGTATTTCATCAAAAAGAAACTTGTGCTATCTGGCATTACTTGAGACAAAGCTTACAGTGAGATAAGTAATAATAAAAGTGAAAGTAATAACAGGGGAAAGCCAGGAGGTTTGGGCAGGTGGGAGATACGGGCCACTGCCGAGTATGGAAGTCGAAACTGAATGAGTGAAATAATTGTATATCATTTGCATGCTAGTCTAGTACTCGTTAACACACGTAATTATCAGCTCTTCAATTGTATTGGTTTTTGAGGTATACTTGCGAAAAGGTTTCAGGCATAGTTTTAAATTTTGATTTTTTCTATTTTTTCATAGAAAAATGGGTTGTTAAGAAAATGTATCTTCGTATTGTCAAGTTTAACGGTTTATAACAGCTTAGCTGCAGTATTGAGAAAATAGCATCACTCATTATGTTTTTTTCAGCATAAGTTTTGAGTAGCCCATAGGGGGTATGGGCCGGCCCATGCCCAAAGTAATCCCCATGTCAAGTGTATAATATGAACTATCTGCATCTTTATTTTGATATTGCATTACTAAAAAGATTCATATCACGTGAGATCGACAATGCATCATATTGTTCTATTTTTAGACTGGATTTCCCGCGCTTTTCTAAGAATCACATTAAGATCGACAATGCTTCATACTGTTCAATTTTTAAACCCTGGGATTTCCCGAGCTTTTCTAAGAATCACATTAAGATTGGTCTCATATCCTAGCTCGGGTTTATCCTAAAACACGATTGCACGACTTCTTACATTTTGTTGCTAATTCTTATTGAAACGCAATTAGCGGAAACGCACTTTCATCTATTCACATAGTTAATGTGATGCCTCCATTCAAAATCGACATTTTTTTTCTTCGTAGTTCATGTGTTTCATTCATAAAATCATAAGGTCTTTCGAATTTATTCTGGGTATGATAGACCATGATTGTTATTAAATTGATAACAATTGATAACTTACCAACGCATGACAAGCTGACGTGCTGACGTTGCTCCGACAAACATATATCGCTTTTGCACATTTACATGATTTAAATTGCTTTCATTATTAACTTGGTGGAATATTTTTATATCTGTGGAATCCTCGAAGCATTGTGCGTCACTTGGTGTAATCTATTTGTCATCATACGAATCAGGGAAGATCTTACAAGCAGATTTTTGTGTTTGCGAGTTTCTGGTTGGAAGTGAGTGATATTCCTCTGTCTTTGGTTGGCGCGGTGAACTTTGCGATATCAGCGCACGTGACCTCATTTTCTGGTCATCCGTGAATTCTCTCGAGATTGGATTCATCTGGACTTCGACCGTGCTTTGTCTGTGGAATAGCTCAGTGCCGTATGTGTGTGACTACCGCTACTTCAGTGATTAAATAGCAAGGGTCGAACCCTGATCAGGACTATTTTACAAATTCTTCTTTTGTCCTGTTGAGGATGCCTGAAAATACTCCAAAACGCAATACCAGATCCAACTCTGCTACTTCAAGTGCAACTCCTACCACTCTCGCTGACATAAGGGCCCTTATTGAAAACGTGCGTGAGGACTTTAAGTCATCCTTGAAGAGTGAAGTTGGTGCATTGAAGTCAACTATTTCGAGTCTTCTGTTATCGATTGATGAGCTAAGACAAGAAAACAAGCTTCTTAAAGACAAATATGACTCTTTGTCTGAGCAAATGATGAATGAAAGGGACCTTCATTTTCAGATATCCCAAGTTTCGAGTGAAGTCGAAGCTCGAGCGAAGCGGAGTTTGAATGTGATTATTTCGGGAATACCTGAAAACCCACATGCGACCTCTGGTTTTGCTGTTAATGATGACGAAGAAGATGACGATCATGATGAATCTATTTGCTCCGACGTCTTCAAAGCTGTTGGACTTTCATGTGAGTCGGACGACATCTGCTCAGTCACTCGATTGGGCAAGTCAGGAGTTGGACGGCCGCGTCTCTTGCGGGTCCGATTCAGATCAACTGACTTACGTGATGCAGCCATTCGAAACTCTAAGGAATTAAGGAAGACATCTCGATTCCGTGGAGTTTATATTAATCCAGACCGCACGCCATTTCAGCAGGAATGTTGGAAAGGTGTTTTGGAAGAGCTGAAAATGAGAAAGGCCAATGGAGAGGACGTTGTGATCTATCGTGACCAGGTTGTGAAACGCAGGAACGTGAGAAATTTTTGAAGTCGTTTTTACTCCCAATTTCGAAGTCAAAAACGACCACTGCAACCTCTGTGTCCAAGAACAACTGGCTAGTTTTGTGCAATTCTCAATCTCTCTTTTATAAGCTAGACGAACTTCGAGCTCTTGTCTCAACAATTAAACCGACATTTATTTGTGTTACAGAAACGTGGCTTACTCCGGATGTTGATAATAATGTGATTCAAATGAAAGGATATTCTTCTTTTCGTAACGATCGCCAAGATAACTTGTCCGACGGTCGTCGTGGAGGTGGTACGATTATTTACTCGACTTTGTCATCTGGTGCTATTGAGGTTGATATTCCAATCGACATTGTAAAACCCAGTGGTATTGAGAACAATTTAATTAAGTTCAATGACTTCAACAACAAGCCCGCCTTCTTATTTTGCGTTTACTTACCTCCAGGTTTAAAAACTGAAATTGTTCATAACTTCAAGGATTATGTTATAAAGTGTTTTGATCTAGTGCTTGATGATGTTCCTGAGGCTTCTGTCTATGTGTGTGGTGATGTCAACAGATATGACCTCTCTTTTTTGAGTGTTCATTTTGATTTGACCAACATTGTAGAATTGCCAACATTTGGTAGTGCTACTTTGGATAAATTTTTCTGCCTCTCTTATGAACAGAGCAACTTTAGTGTCTCTACCGCTCCATCTCTTGGTACAGCTTTAAATGCCCATGATATCGTTATTATTTCGAGAAATGTCATGCAAAAGGGCACTAAAGCTCATTATCACAAAGTTTACGACTTGCGCAAGTCATATGTTGATGCTTTCAAATGTTTAATGTCTTCAATCGATTGGAAAGAATTGTATTCTAATACATGTGTGCAAACAGCGACTCAACTTTTTTATCAGCACTTTTGTAATGCTTTTTCTGTTATTCCTGTATCATTTATAAGATTGACTCCTAACACTAAGCCATGGATAACACCAGTTTTAATCGATTTAATAAACAAACGCTGGTCGGCTTACAGATCGAAGGATTTCACTCTTTACATGCACTACAAACAAAAAGTTAACATCGAGATTTACAAGTCGAAGAAATTGTGGGCTACTCGCATGAGTACTAATGTGAAAGGTCTTTGGTCAGTTGTAAATGATGTGAGAGGCAAAAGCAATGATAATTCAGTTAACAGCATTGTATCGATTTTTGGTGACTGTGAAAATGCCTCCGAATCTATTAACCATTCATTTTCTTGTGTTTTTGCTGAAAAAGAAGCTTTCCCTGTTTTGAGCTTGTCAAGTACAAATGAAAATATCTGTGATGTTGAAATTGTACACACTCTTCTTATTCGACTTAAAACTAGTAAGGCATGTGGTAGTGATGATATCAATCCCATTTTCTTGAAAGTAGTGGCTGATTGTATAGCTGAACCATTGTGTTATCTGTATAATCTTTCTTTTAAGACTGGTATTGTGCCTGACATCTGGAAAATTGCCGATGTACGTGGTGTGATCCAAAATGTCCCGGACTAACCTACTTGCAGATAACCTGTGATAACGAATACTACTTCAGATGTAAATTTAGGTCTTTAAGGCATGAGAAATATGGTTGCCGAAATTTTTCCGGTCAGTTTTCTATTTTTTCAAAATTTTCAAACATTTTTGTCTGAATTTCAAGATTTTCCTATAAATTCTAGCGATTTAGAATTAATATATTTAGATTAACTTGACAGTTAAGCTATCACTAACAACCTGACTAATAATTAACGGAAAAACAAATGTTTTGTTCCAGAAAACAGTTTACTTTTCAATGTATGAGCCGTTAGCATTCGTCACTTTTTGCCAACGAAGTCTCAATTCACAAAAAGCTTTATGAAAAAATTCCGGTGTCAAAGAATCAAAAAACTCAGTAACTGCATCCCGCAGTTCAACTGGCGATTCAAAATGGTGTCCACGAAGATGCTTTTTGAGGAATCTAAACAGATAGAAGTCACTTGGGGCCAAGTCAGGTGAATAAGGAGGATGGCTCAATAGTTGAAATCCGTTTCTCGTTAAGGCATTGGTTGTCTCCTGCGAGGTGTGAATCGAGCATTGTCATGAAGCAAGTAGAGGGGAATGTTTCGTGGCTTTCTTATTTTCTTCCTCGCTTCAGATAACAGATTGGAATAATATTCGCTATTGATTCTTACTCCTTTATCCGCAAAGTCAACCAGTTGGATTCCCGAAGCGTTCCAAAAGACCGTCAGCATCAACGACCGGCGATGTGATGTTCCGGATCGCATTTTCAAAGGGGCAGACTCGCCTGATTTTCGCCACTCTGCAGATTCTCGCTTACTTTGAGGCAGATACAAACTTAAAGGTGTTTCATCCTCTGTAAGGATGCAGTTCAGAAACTGATCTCCGTGCATTTCGAGGAGATCCAAATTTGACTGTGCCGCCAGAAGTCTGTTCTCCTTCATTTCAGGTGACAGAAACTTCGGTACGAAACGTGATGCCAGTTTGCGATATCCAAGTCTTTCGATGATGTCATGACAGGAGTGATAACTGATTCGCAACTCTCTTGACAACTCACGGATGGTTATCCTTCTGTGTGCTGTAATCACTTCATCGCACTGACTCGATTTCTCTTCCGGAATCTCCTGCGGCCGACCAACAGTTGAAAAATCTTGCTCCACAGATTGTCTTCCGCGTTTAAATTCGCTTATCCAGAAATAAGCAGTAGTTCTCGATGGAGCTTTGCTTCCATATGCCAGGCTTAATTCCTTTAGAATGTCACCATTAGCGAAGCCGCGGATCAGGAGGTATCGTATCACACTGCGATATTCGACTGAAGACACGCTTGTCACATCCATCATGAAAACTGATAGAACAAAGAACCATCGTTGACACGGATTTCTTAATGAATGCGTGCTGAATGAACTTCACTGATTGATATCGTAACACATGAAGCAATTAACAAAAGACGTGCAATATTCATGGCAAAGATATCCGTCAAATAAGGTACAAATCAAAATCAATCTAACTATATAACAATAAGACAAATCGGATCTCGATCAATTCAGAAAATACAGAAATTCATGTTAAAATGTAAAAATATTTTTTAAAAATAGAAAACTGACCGGAAAAATTTCGGCGACCATATTTCTCATGCCTTAAAGACCTAAATTTACATCTGAAGTAGTATTCGTTATCACAGGTTATCTGCAAGTAGGTTAGTCCGGGACATTTTGGATCACACCACGTATGTCCTGTACCGAAATCAAAGCCTGTTAAGAAGGATCAGCTGAGACCCATATCCCTCCTGCCAATTATGGAAAAGATATTTGAAAAAGTAATACTCAAGACCTATCGCAAGCCGTTATTGAACTGCTATGATGACTGTCAGTATGCCTATCGTACTCAGTCCTCCACTGTCTGTGCCTTGATTGTGATTCATGAAACAATTTTGAAATATCTTGATGATGTCACTGTTGGTGCTGTACGTGTCGTTACTTTCGATATGTCTCGTGCTTTTGACTGCTTGCCTCACCATCTTCTTTTGTCTACCCTACTGGGTATGAATTTACCTGATTGTGACAATTTTGTTAACTGGATCAACAATTATTTGTGTCAGCGCAAGCAGAGAGTCAGGTTGGGACGTCAAAAAAGTTCATTTGTATCTGTCACCAGTGGGGTCCCTCAGGGATCAGTGTTGGGACCGATTTTATTCTCTGTTTATATGTCAAGCTATAGAGCGATAAATTCAAGTGTTCGTATATGTAAATATGCTGATGATATCACTATTGTTGTACCGATTTTCAAAGAACAATTCCACGATGTTAAGTTGATAAATGATGAAATCAAGAATTTTGAAAACTGGTGTCAGGATCACAAAATGTTAATCAATCGATCTAAGACAAAAATTATGAATATCAATTTCAGTTCTTCCCCTTTGCCGTCAATTTCAGTCATCGAAAATGTAAGAGTTTTGAAAGTCTTAGGACTTTGTTTCAATGAAAATCTAAATTGGATTGATCATGTCGACTTTATTGGTAAGAAGCTGTCTCAGAGACTGTACATTTTGCGTATATTGAAATCTGTTTTAACGCATGATCAGCTTGTTTGTATCTTTTTTGCCATCCTTCAGTCGCTAATTGATTATGCTTCTCAAGTTTTCATAAATCCAGGTCGCATTTTTGATAATAAATTGAAACTGATTTGCAAGCGAGCCTTCCGCATCATTCATGGTGAAAATGTGAAAAGTTGTGAGAAATGTGATATTTTGAATCATGATGTTCGTAGACGATCATTGTCTCTAAAATTGTTCAATGACATCCTTTCGTGTAAAGACCATGTTCTTAGAGCCCTGATTCCACCACACTCATGTCGTAGCAAAAGATTGTTACTACCCCGTGTTCGAACACAGCGTAGAGTGAACGGTTTTATTTTTTCTTGTGCCAAGATGTATAATGAGGCAATACAAGCTGCATGTTGATTTTTGTCGCGTTGTTATATCAGTTTACGACTAATTTTGTAATGTATTTTGGACCTCCTCCGATTCTCAATAGGGGGTCGTTTTTGTTTTCAATAAACGCTTACTTACTTACTTACTTACTTACTTATAAAATCTGTAAACTATCAAACTGATATCAAATCATCAAGATAATTCAACACGTCCTTCAAAAATAAAAGACGATTTTATACACTTCAAAGCATTAAAACTGGCACAATTATCTGTTAAGAAACATTCTATACTGCACAGCAGAAAATGCATATTCGATTCGAACTGATTTTATACTTCGTAGGTGGCCCATACCTCCCACCCAAAATTGTAAAGTCCGATTTTTCTAGATTTTTGGTTTTTTGCTATTTATTTCCATTTAATATTTTTTATGGGTAAATGCGGTGCTACCTCTTGTTCCTTGGTCTTTGAGACATCATACAGTGGTTCAGAGGAAAAGCTGCATCGTCTTAATCCAGGATGGCTCATACTTCCTCGCTCTCCCCTACAATCTTTTACTAATGGGCAACAAAGATAAGGACACTAGAGGTCTGCGCTCGTGACGCAAACACGACACGGACATAATCGTGTTTCTTGCCGTGCTGAACATTGTCATTCGCGCACGTGCACGTGTTCGTATTTTGACAATTAGAGTCGTGTTTTATTCTCGTGTTGACAAAGATTCATTACAAAATCTCAAGTCGAGATCATTTGATGACTTAACATAAACAATGAACGGTGTACTCAGAGTCAAGCATAACTTCTTATTACGGCGGCTTCATTACCTTCAGATCGGCCACTGGTATACAGCCATTCGACAGAAATTACTTAACTCTAATTCAAATTACTCTGTAATTCCATTTAGTTAGTGCATTTCCGTCCAGTGAGCTATCGTTTTGCATCGAATTTTTTTAAATCAATTACTCGCCAGATAAATTTCGTGCTATTTTCGTGTCAGTCGTAAGCAGTTTAGATTTCGTTTTGGTGTGGATGTCGTACTAAGGTAGTGCAGTCGTGGTTCGTGTCCTGTGCGTGTCAAGGCTGAAAAATTTCGTGTCGTGTTCAGGACAAACTCCCGCCGACTGCAGTCCTCTAATGGACACATATATACTGTAGTTAATGTATTCATATCATTCTTGCCACTATACATGGATCTTGAATTTTGATTATATGTTTACAAAACATGATGCACCTATCAACACTTCTAGTTTTACACATTGAGAACCCAAAGAAAAATTGAACTGAAAATAAATAATGGAAATGCAGAATTTGACCTATTTTCAGTGCTTTCGGGTGGAGCCGTATCTTATGAGGTCTGTCCCTTGCTCAAGACTCCTTTGAAGTCAAAGATTATTTTTATGTTCATGTTGTAGGTAGGTCTCCAACTGCTTTCTCTGCTTTTTGCTCAGATTAATTGCATTTATGCTGTCAAGTACCGGTATACGAGCATGTCCTATACGATTCTGTTCCATGACGAGGTATCTGGATCTCATGCCATACCTTTTGATGGACATTTACATAAGAGCTGAGTGATGGAACGATAACAGGTGCATGGACGGAAGTGTGGCCTCGACATTCGATATCACATGATACATGTACATGGATGGTGTCAACACTGATTCTATCAAAGATGGATGATCCACTCGTCATGATCGATGGGCAGTACGCGATCAATTTCGCATGTGTGATTCAGCGTTTTTGTGCAGGTATTGCATCACTCATGAGACTGCATGATACCTTGACCTTTTACAGAATGCTCCATCTTTGCAGTGCTTCATAGTATGCAACATCATGCAGTTACCGTCGCAGGCCTTAAATTGCAATTACGAACAACTTTTCAGAAGTTGAAATTCATTCTCATCATATAGAGATGGTTGCTATACGTTTATTAATAGTCGTACTTTGGTCCGTGTCAATGAATGAATTAAGAAAATGTAAACACGAACTTGCATTTTCGACGATCACGAATTATCCACAAATTTCATGCGTTGAGAAAATATAAACTGAGACACGTTTTGTTTATCCAATGTTCGCTTCAGACACATTAATTTTTCAACTTTAGAAGTGTAGTTGTATTATGAATCATTATCGTGAATTGATCGACTGTTTAATGCACTTAGTGATCACATGAGCTGTTTTCTTCACTTCTTTAAAGAAACTGTTAATTTTGTTTGATTGCGATAGATGGTGGGCGAATTCTTACATATTGCAAATAATAAGTTACCATTCACGATGTAACACATGTGGGCGTTATGTGAGAACCCGCAGCTGGTGAATTGTAGTAGCTATCTCTATGATTCATGAATGCGTTTCGTTAGTGTACGAACCACGTGACTAAGGTTAACTTGCGAGAAAACTAATTGTCATTGTCATTTACAATTCATTCATGAAGACATGTCAGTCGTCTGTTATGACTTATAAGTCAATAGCACGGTACCTCTCATGACAAAACTGTCAATCCATGTGATTCATAATTGTGGGCAAAGCAAGGAGGGTGGGATGAAGTTTCAGTTAAAGTATTCTCAGTCTTTTCAGTGACATTTATCGCATTAATGTCCCCAAAACCGAACACCAGTGGTTGCTTATGAATGAATACAATTATTTCGCTTTTAGGTAGAGAAAATATTCTAAAATTTTGATGTTATTTAATTCATTGCCTTTTGTACACTACTTCACCTACCATGCAATTTTGAATGGCCTTTCATAAACAAGACAAATAGAATTACATAAATACTATTTTTAGATGTTGGACTGTCAACAATGTTGCATTCAATTCAACGACTTCAATAATCCAAAACAAGCCTATTTGTCCTTAATAATTTTGCGTGTCAATTTCCGAACTCCTTATCGCAGCTTAAATGTTTGAATAAAGTGTCATCAAGAAAAGTTTAACTGTCTGGATGCACAGACGACAAGTCGACCTTGCTGTAAATGTTGATAGGTCAACGCGTGCATATTGACGACTATTATGATTTTATTTTTATGACACCTAAAGTTCAAGTCCGTGGAGCATGTTGTTTATCTCAATACGAGAATAGGCATTAGCATGGACATCGTGGAAAATTGCAGGCCTCATGAGAGTGGATGCGTGAATTTTAAGCAACTGTATTTCCTTCAGGCTGCCGTATCAATCGAGTCCCGTCGATTGTATTTGTCGAGACACGAAGATTGACACCGGAAAAGTACTGCTTGTAGTGCACAGTGGTAAACTTTTAGTTGTAATTAACTGATAATTATTTTCTTTGTTTCGTTGTATTAATTACTCCGTTTCTTTGTGAAAGTTGTTATCAGTAACGTGGAAAATATGAGTCTCGACCCGATGAATCATTACTTAAATCATAATCTACGCCATTCTTAGTGATATATTGCATTCTACAATGCACCATATTAATAGAGTGGATTTTATCCTTATTCATTGCTTTCTCTAAATATGTAGAGTTTCATTATGTTACTTATGTCTCCTGTGTTTCAATATAAAGTAGGTATTTAAAAGCAGAAGAACAACTAACAGCTCTTAGTTCAGAAAGGTCACGTTATAATGGTTACCTCTGGTGTCAGCTTGTATTACTCAGCAGCATAAAAACGACCGTTATAATATTGCTTTGCCATTTACTATGATGCGGAACTTGAACTAAGGCAAACATTCTTTGACGAACGGGGATCATCGTAATCAAAACTTTGATTGTGTTGCAGAACAGATTTTGTCGATTTCCCGCTCCTTTCCGCACAGAAATTGCGGAACATTTTCATTACATCTCTACGATGCTTCAAAACATGATTATTTGAGTCACTCGTGCCATTTTAGACATCAAAGTTTGATGTCAATTTGGGCTTATCACTACTTCAATCCTGTTGTATTTTGCACTTTTCTGTCTAGACAGCAAGCAAGTAAAAATTGCCGAAATAGCGAGATTTTTGTATCTTCAGGCTCCTATCAAGCAGTTGCTGTGTAGTGTGTTTGGTCATCACCGTAGATATATCTATCTCTTCAACGATGCGATTATTGAGATCTTGAATAAAATTAATTTTATTCATTTTTGAGGGAATGAAAGATCTTTCAACTGTAGGCTCTTTTCTGTTTTGACCGGACGGTAGAATATGACCGTAATACAAACTTTGCTATACTAAAGATCATTTTACGTATGCGTCTATGGCAATCGAACCGGCTGAAACTGATAATTCATAAGTTTGTTAGAAAATAGAGTTTTCCTATTTTTTGCAACGATGCTATGTATTTTCAATCAATCCATTAGAAGTGAATGAATTACTTAAGTCTTTGTTCTTCTAAATGATCTAGGTTTCTGAAAGTTACTATAAATATGAATACCAACACAAATTTAGGTTTTTCCAAGTAATTTATGAAAAAATGATAGAAAACTATGCAACATCACTTGATTTGAATTTCACGCTCAACGGCTGCAGACAGTCACTTAAATCAGTCGACTGTGATTCAACAGACAGATTAGTTGATAATCCAGTTGCCAAGATAGCGTAACGACAAGATTGATCTGAAGGCATTTTTATACTTTTTAAAGAAATGTAATAGAAATGTTTCAAGTGTATTATCAAATATGACATTGAATTATGTGCTTAATAATACGCTCTCTTTAAAAGGATGCATTTGTAGTTGATGAGCAAACAGCATGAAAGCCACAATAAGTTTACAACAATTTACAAATGATCCGCGACAGGTTGCTAAGTTTCCAAGGACGCTGACTGATGACTCACATCAAATATATCACAGTCACATGATATTAACCCTGCCAAAAGTTTAAAATCGATCATTGTAAAAGTTTACGTCACCAGAAAATTTGATGATCGCTTGGCGAGTTGTTTCCTGCTGAAGTGATGTCTGTCAGCTATTGTCTGTAAGTAGGAGCCACTTGATTATCTCTGCACTTCAGCTTCCTGATCACGAATGAGCGGAAAATGCAAATGATGTTATTGTTCTGTGAGACGAGATGGTACTCGATGTGCAGCACGTGATATTCAAGGATTTTGCATCGCAGTATTATTCCTTTCAATTTTCTGAAAAACAGGAAGGGTTGCTGCGCATATAATAGGTGGAGTAGTGTGCGACACACGTTGCAAATCATGTTGGTTCACAAGAGTAGATCTATTGGCAGTTAGCGCTTCGTCACATGATCTAATATTTCAATCAAGAGCTATATCGACAAGTTTTGGACATGGCACACCATGACTGAGAAGCCCGGAAACGCCATGTAATATTTAAATTCTTGACACCAGGTCGATAAGTACACACGCATTCTGCTAGAAAGATAAGGTGTAAGCGAGGTGAATATCATCTAACTGCGACATTCCTGATCGGAATATTATAGAATGCACTCGATGTTATTTAGTAGTCATATAGTTCATTGTTGGAACGTGACCCATGAAATTGACAGTCGCAGTTTTTGAAAAATGTAGACAGCTTCGACATTCAGCTCATATTCTTTCAGCTAGGTCATTGATGAATAACTTTTAAGTGATGGCAAAAAATGTTTAACACAACGTTCAAACCCTGGTGAAAGCAAGATGAATTATGCATAGCGCAAGATAAATACATTGCGTAAAAACCCAACGATAGGTCTAAGTTGAACCGAGCTAACATTCTAATTCAAATGTAAGTCTGTAGAGGAATAATTAAGCTTGACGGAATCCTCACTGAAGTTCTTATCTTTGCTTATCTTCACTTATCTTTGCCTTGGTTCGTGACATAAACGAAGCAATTGATTGTCTGATAACAGTGAACAATTGTGACCCTAAATCCAATTTGAAATAGAAATTTCTTCTTCCGAAGATGAAGGTAATGTCCTCAGTCTCTTTGACTTCCTAGTTTAGCTATTTCCTTCATGCGTCCATCCTTTGACTTTTTCAAGAAACCAAAGAGCGGCACAGAAAATATATAGTAAGCATTTGTCAATTTTCAATCGCAGAAGGTTATGCAATACCAATCCGTATATTAGTACTTTCAAATTGACTTGAAAAGCTTTGACCCAGACAAAGCAAATGTGAGACTTTGTGAAGCTGTCCAAGCTAAAAACACTTAGCTCACAGATTAACTGAAAAGCAGAAGCTGAGAAACTAAATGATTTTCTATAAACCTGTGATACTACAATGCAAACCTTTCTATTTTAAGCATAGTTACACTGTTCATAATTCATGAATTTTCATTGCCTTTTCATACCTCTTTGTCCTATATTGCAATCTCATGCTACCTTAGAACATCGATAGCTCAACATTGCTATAATAAAAATTGATTTGCTTTATTTTGATATTGCATGTTTAATGCAAGGCTGATCTTAGCCTCGGGTATATGGCGGCTGCAATAAATCTGGAAAATCCACACAATCACTAAGTGCAAGCGTACCTACCTGATTTTCCAATAAAATTTTTTTACCTGTTTGTAACATTCTAGTTGCTTGTATTCCTATCGAAACAAGCACATGCAGGTAGAAATAGGATTTTCTTTTCCATAGCACGGTGTTACAACACTGGTCAAAATTGTTTGAGGGTTTCGTACAGTTTTGTTGAAATGCAATTCAATTGTAAAGCGCATGCATGAAGATCATTGTCGTTTGAGATCCGTCGGACCTTGCCCATGTGATATGTTTTATCTTAAAACAAACAAAAATGCATTTGGTTGAATATAAATAGCGCACTTTCATTGCTTGTAGATCACTGTAAAATTCATCAAAATGCTGTGATGGTTAATTTTTTTGGTTTCTGACAGCGTCGATTTTTACACATCAGCTTTGTCGATAACATGACCTATCCGATCACTGATTCAAGAAATATTGCTGAGGAAAGTACAGTGTGCGTGCTCATCATAATTTCTATATGGAAATTGCTGGTTATATAATGTGAAACTCAGAAACACAATTTAGACCAAAGTGTAACTTTTTTATCTTCAAACAAAAGCGACGTGTCTACGTAGACAATCTCTTTCAACTTTCCGGTGATAATAGTATTCTTTGTATTGAATTTGTAAGAAGGAAATGCCCAAGCAAATTTCGCCTCCAATGTAGCAATATGGCGGCAATGCAGGAGTTCAGAGCCTTAATCCGGTTTCCAATGCTGTCCGGAAGAGATGTCAGTTTATCGCGTTTTGTCCCTCATCTAATATTCACAGGTTATAGATTCATATTCTTCTCTGTTTGACAGTGGAATCTCGAAATGTTGTAGTGAGGACTCGGACCTTGACTTGAGCTGTCGTGTCCCAACACCATTATTTTTCTACTTCAAGTTCTGCAGTTCGTTAAAGCAAAATCGTAATTTATTTATTGATAACCTACTAATTTCATAATCTAAGTGTAGTACACAATAAAAGATCATGTATCAAGGACAGAGCTTCCAAATTTTCATTTTTTAAACTGTTGCTTTAGAATTTCATGTTGGGGTTTATAATTTGCGTTTTCAAAACAGATACCATTACTTTTAAGTGCAAATTTAGGACGATTCATCAGATTTCGAGAAACTATAGATAGGGTAGATTACTTTTACAAATAGACAAGACAGTTTTTTCCAATTAGATACTTCAGAGCAGGGGCGTAACCAAGGGCGGGCCACCAGGGCCATGCCCCCCAAACGTTTAAGTAGTGTTGAAAAGTACATTTTTAATCTGAATTTAAAAAAATATTCTTAACAATTCTCGTTGCACATCGACATGTATTTTATTTGAAGTACTGCCAACTGACTTAGGGGTGCGACTTTCCTCATCTTTGTTAATGCAATTACATCCAGATTTGTCATCGAAGAAACATGTGGAACAAGTCAAATGACATGATTCAGCAAAGTTTACAGTCTAAATCGAACGATATGCGTCTTTTTTCCATCAAATTTAGCAATGGGACTAATAATAATAATAATAATAATAACTAAATAATAAATAAAAATAAATAAATAATAATAATAACTATTTTGTAAAAATATGGAAGAGCTATAATCGAATTTTTATCGCAAAAAATACATTGAAGTATTGAGAGCGATTGTGCATATTGGTTGACTTGATGTTTATCGAAATTGGCATTTCATTTTTCAGTCAACATTATACAATTCCTTCAACAAGATTCGGCTTTTTGATTATTTATTCATGTACAAACCAGGGTACAGAAACATTCATCTAATAATTTTGGATGTAACAAGTAAATGAGAAGCTAAATCATAAAATAAAAATTGTTTATAATCTAACACGTATTTCAGATAAGCTTCAGATTCTAATACGCTTGCATGTAGTTATACAAAGTGTTAAAATGCATATTCCTTAAACGTCAATTAAAATCATAGGAAGTAGGTACTGTATAATGTAATTAAATACCAGTTTTAAGAATTGCAATTCATCAGAACCTTGTCCCCCCCCCAAACTGATTTTCTGGCTACGCCCCTGCTTCAGAGATCCACAAATTCACTTTATTGATATGTATGTGTGTTTTCATACGTATATTTAGAAAATGTCGGCTTATTTTTCTTATGCATGCACAGCCATTCGGTAATATTGTTTTGATTCTACTTTCATACCTAGTAGGTCCATACATTTGAAAAAGCGATGGGGCCATTTATGTGATCGCATTAGTATTGATTAATGCCGCTGGCTTTGTCTTAAATCAAATCATTTTTCCAAAAGAATTCATTTGATTTCTGATAAACACTGGTATTAATTAGTACTAATACGCCTGCATCATTCAGCAAAAATGTCATTTTCTCGTAACTTTAATTTGACTGTTTCAATATGCATGAACTTAATAGATTTTTCTTTACTTTTCTAAAACTAAAATTGTTGTTACGTTGAGTAAACGTTATTAATGAGTTAATCAGTTGATTTTAACATGTCATCACCTTTGCCTATCATGAAGAGTTGAAATAGGTGATCAGATTTCACTCTTTAGCGAACCGTTATTTCCTGTGATAAAACTGGCAATGACAGCTGCTACGAGATAAACAACAAAGTTCAGTGTTATTTTTAATCACTCTGTTACGTTGTTTCCACAAATAGCAAAAGCAGTGTAGCCATTGAGAAACGTAGACCAGCTTCAGTTACATATTTGGTGATTAACTGTGAGTTGAGCATGTCTGTGGTTGAGCAATCGCCGAACTTTGCATCAACCAATGACAGCCGTTCCTCCTCGTCAAATGATAAATTTCGCTTGCTTGGAATCTCGTTCATTTTCCCCACCAATCACCGCTAATCGGTCTACCTTTCCGTGACCCGACCGTTCATCAGTCATTCTTAACGTTTCAGATGAACGAGCGCCGTCTAACGCATCACTTCCGACGTCCCGTTACGTCTTCCGAAATTCCGCTACGCCAAGTCAACTCGAACGTTGATTCTTTGGCTGGATCTGCCTCTCGACCTGCTGGTAGCAGTACAGGAAGCAGTCTGCCTCACTCTTACGATTCGTCATTAGGTCCGGCCCGAGGCCTGGCCAGTCCAACTCACGGTTTCATCGACAGTGGCTATGACAGTGTAGGCTCCCCCCATGTGCTCAGCATTTTGAATAATGAACGCGACGAAGAGCTCGGAACTATGTTCGCCATGAGTATTGAGGATTTGTCCGACAACGGCACCGCAGCTCTACGACGTTACGACGACACTGTAAGCCCAGGTCTCCCCACCTTCCACAGTTCCCCGCCTCCTGGAACATTCAGACCGTTATCTCCTGCTGCCAATAATGAAGAATCTGCCCAACAGTCCGGGATGAATCGTCGTGAGTGGAGGTCCGTCTCCACGCAAACTCCCCCTGGTTCGAGAAGTCGCAACTCCCGAATACGACCGCGATCTGCGCCGTTGTACGAGGAACGCGAAGATTCGAGTGAAGAGCGAGAGGAGGAAGATGACGACGAATCCGTCTTCATGCCCAGTAAGTACTTTATGAATTTACTGAACTTATCGCGTTAGGGGCTTAACATGATCAGATTTGGTCGTTTATTACCCCCCCCCCCCAATTATCTTCGTTAATTACTTCAAATCTTCATCAATATGTAGGACAAAGCATTCGACTAACATGAGGTTACAGGCTTTATTATTGTCATTACACTGATCATTTTTGCCTTGACTTAACTTTAAATGAATAAATAAATGAACCCTGTTTATACTCGGAAGCACATTAGTCCTTCTTCCATGTGGCCGAGTTGGTAATTATCCCACTGTCATTCTTTTTGTGCCGAGTATTTAGCAGGAATGCAGAGTGTGCCTATTTTAAAAATCTTAGGTTTGAACCGACATGAGTTTGAACCAAAGTCTCCCGGACGCAGAGCAAACACCATACCACAAGGCCACAGCGCCGGTAACTTTCGTACATTTCTGTATCAAATGATAGGATAGATCATTATATTGTAAGATAAATCATAAATATCATAAAATTATATGTGGACACTCTGATTGCTTGTGTGGCAATTTCATACCTTTGAACTATCGACGTGCTATGATAAGCTCCAATATGTTTTCGTCATTGATTGAAGACAGTGACCATCCTCTGCATCACCTGACTCCAAGACGTCTGCGACATTCAAAGAAATTCTGTGTGCCAGTGTGTAAAAGTGCCTTGAGAAGCAATTCATACATAGTATCGATGATACGCCTCTACAAGCTTTACATGTTGAATGTTAGCAATCTGTTATTTTCTGACTTTTCTTTTTACCCGTTGTTATGAAACAATTTTTGATGATAATGTCTATAAATGATTTGTGAAACCCCTCACGATTTTCAGTATCGAGGCTAGTCTGAAAATAAATGACTTATTATTATTATTATCAACTGGTTAGGGACACGCTTCAGTGAAGAAATGCAGAGAGTCCAAGTTTCAAGTTTTCCGCCTCGGGAGGCACTACCGCTACTACTAGAGGTCGCTAAACTTAACCTTTTGCGATTGTATGAAGACTTCACCAAACCTAATCTGCTAGAGTCGCCTTGTACCTTCCAGCGAAGGTGATTAAAATAATGAATCGCAGTGTATACCAGGACTCAATACTTTATACCAAAAAAGTCCAATTTTTCACTTCTAGAATGGTAAAATCAAGAAATTCGTGCGATTCTTTCACTTGGTCCACTCTCAGGAAATGGGTGAAAAGTGAAGTTTATCTTCTGTCATTTTTTAACAGCATCGCTGAATTGTTGTTGTCAATAATATCACTATTACAGTCTTAATAATTTAATGTTTCAAATAATGTCGTTTCTGCACTGTATCAGGTCAATATGTGCTGATAACGAATTACAGTGCTCGAAAGTGATCATGAAATTGCATGGCGATATCAGTAAAATCTCTGATTTTATCTGATAACACATCAGCTTGCGCTTAGTGAACTTGGGTAATCTCGAAAAATTTCGAATTCGTGGCATTTCTTAACAGCGGCGATAATACGGGAGCTGCATTGAAAGGATGCGTTATGGCATGCTTGTTTCGTCTTAAGGGTATCAACGACGATGGCCATGAAATTTCCTAGGTAAAGCGAAGATTTTTAGTCAGATAAAAAGTTTTGGGAATACGCACGCATCTGATTGACAGATTGTTGTTTAGATACCATCATCAAAGCACTATGTATTCGCACCAAGTGCATTAAGTTATTTATTGGGATAATTAAGAGGTTGCTGCAATCGATTTATAAACTTGCTCATTCTCTAAATCTTGCCATTGTACAATCGTAATGGTGAACTTCAGACGCCTAAATTATAGTAAGTGATTAGTAAGTTACTAATTATAGTAACTTTTATTATCGATCACTATAACATTTCCGTATTCAGCATTCTAATACTACGCATCGCATATGATTAGGAAAGCAATAAATAATCATAACAAGAAACGACATTCAACGTAAAGTTCGCAACTACTTTGTAAGGAAAAAGAAGTACTGAATGAGCTTCATTTGTATAAAGCGTTTCGCTTGGTGAGCTTGGTCACGTGTCAGTGTCATACACGGTTAGGTAACGAAGCCCTTCAATACTCTGAATCTGCCAAGATTACATCATACCCAGACATGCGGGATTAAATCTAATTGGTTACCAATGAAGTCGTTGCGAAAGCTTGATTGTCTGCGCACTTTCTTATTTGACTGATGTTTACAGGGTTGACCATAGAAGCAGGGGGCAACCGGTTAAGTGCCCTCTTAGCAAATTTCTAGGGTGATAGTCAAGTGTACCCTTAAACAAAAATAGGCATCCGAATTTGCAAATGAGACGACACTAATCGATCATTTTAAGCGAAGCACATGTTGATCTCCCTTATCAATTAAAAATAGTTCTGAACTTAGTCTAGGCTAGACTAGCGTAAAAGATGTCAGTGAAATATAACCCATGATTAGTTGTGAATTCATTTCAAATATCTCATCTCATCAAGTAAACGGACATTTTATTCGAACAAGGAATGCAATAATAATTTGGATGCACTCAATAAATACTTGAATTTTGTTTGCAGGTATCATATAATGACGCATATTATTTGCAGAGAGAGAAGCTCCCACAAGCTGTTGCGAAATAAAACTTGTATCAATTGTTGAATGCCCGAATGCTGTCGATTGTTGTGATGAAAACTACACACATTTAACGCAGTGATTTTATGTAATTGCAAACAAGATCCTTATTTTAATTAATTTTTTTATTAGAAATCTTGTCATTAAATATCTGATCCGACAGTGAATCAATAGGAAAATATATTTTGGATGAGTATGAAGCAGAGTTCCAAATTACAGTAATTCGAGTTTTTCACGAATTTATTCTACTACATATATTTAAATATTTCACATTCTAGTTTCATTTTTTCACGATTTTCCGGATTTTTGTCGGGATCTAATAGGAGTCTCTGGCATGAAGCTCTTTATCAGTCACGTTTTTGTGTGGTTGGACTAGCTAGCCTGCAAATTAGATACCTTTAATCAGAATATGGATAGACTACTTCGTGACAGAAATAGGATATGACTTCATCATGAATCTCACAAGTCTCCACACTGATGCATAAATAGAGCAAGTGAACAAATACTGTTTAGTTGTATGATTTTACTGAACTCCATCAACCGGATGATGGATTGTTGGCCGTCTGCGGACAATGAGCGAAGTGCTTCCCATTTGTAGGATTACGCTCAACCTTTCCAGAAAGTGCCGCTTTGAATCATAGATTTCTATTTGAGAACGGAGAATTTGAAGTTTGCCGTTTTCCAACAGAGGCTCAAGACCTCTCCTTCCCTGCTACCAAGAGATTCCGCTGAAGGTTACACGACTTTCGATATTCAGCATTATGGCACATAACTTTTCGCATCCTGACGAACTTTACGGCGCAACCTGACTCCCGACTGGCTTGAGATGCGCTCGCCGTTATCGGTTATCTCCCCCACGTTTTTAAATTTGTCTAAAATCCACAAAAATGCATCAATCGTCACAAAACTTTAGATACAGAGTTTATTTTCTACCATAATTTTTGCAAATCGGATGAGTGATATTAGAATTACAGACGATGACGTGACGTGTAGCAATGTCAGCAGCTTGATCTGATTTAGTTAGTGTGTTCGACGCATTATTGTTACTCGTGTGCATTGTTCTCTCACCATCTTCGTCTCATCCACTGCTATTGATCTCTCCCCCCGACTACTACCCCACCACATCTTTTAAGTTCAGCATATTAGTAGAAGCGGTCCTGGTCATTATCACTTCACGAGTTGTCGCGAAATGACTTTGTTGACCTCAAGTGCTTTCTGCTCAGGCGGTGAGGTCAGACGAAGTCAGATTAAGCTGCTGACATCATTGGTACATTTCAAGTAATCATTCCTAATTCGCTTCGGCCAGCCAGTCGAACAAATTTTTAGACTGTCAAAAATGTGTTCAAGTTTTTTAAGCAGGGCCTACTTTATATTCGTTAATGCGCCTTATATTGCAGCTTATTTTTTGCGTAAATCTGAAATGCTGTTAAAAAAATTTATTTCAGCCCTCTCCAAGATCAAATAAATGACCTTCATTCAAAGTACATCCGCAAATTTACGAATACTTTTTTTAGATTTTTTGCTGATTTCTGCTATTTTAGTTTGATTTGAAATGATTTGCATCCATCATGTTACTTCACATCAATAGCCTATAATGACATGAGAGTATAGCCTATTCGCACCGTGGTGTGAATTTTGTATACCTAATACACGCAGCTCATAGATGTAGTAATTCAAGTAGGAAATGTCAGCGCTCTGAAAGTTAAATTTAGCTTCACTGTCGCAGAATCGCGTTCATCATTCCCTTACTATTTTACTATATTGAACTATCTTCTTTAGATAAATCAATAATAGAATCAGATATGGCTATTAAATCGTCAACAAAATAATAATTCTGCATACATTTGCGTAGTCATGTATTGATTTCATTGAATAAACTGCCATAAATATCTTACTCGATTCAACTGCGAAGCAATATTACTTGTGTTAGTTTCTTCGGTTCTACAGACGTAATACTAGTGTTCTCAGAAGACAATTCATGACATAATAATGGACAAATGAATTATAGAATGCGAGTGAATAGACGGAGAAGCGTGAAACTGTCTTTGTTTTATTCATATTCGCAAATAGTGTCCTACTAACTCGTTGGAAAGGCCTCGAGGCATGAGTCACATGTTCAGCTGTCGGCTATGCTGAAGTCGTTAAGGTTGAAGTTAATCAGCTGACTTACAGGGATTTTCACTATTTTTACTTCAGTTGCTTGACGACGAAGAAACACACTTTGCGTAAGATACGGAAATGTTGACTTAGAAGGTGATCTACTCAATCCTCGTCATAACTTAAGATACACAATTCGTCGCATTTGCTATGAGACGCGTCTGGGGATGCATGCATACGTGAACTGTATGTACTTAGATGATCTAATGTGATGAAAGACAGATCAGAAATGTGACAATTATCGCTTGCGCTACAGACATGCAACAGTTTCTGAATTCTGCACGCTCTGAGAATGGCTGCCTGTAAAGCAGGCAATAGAGCACACATGGGCAGCCTTAATCTGTGACCCGCGGGGTCATTGACTCACCATGGGGCGTGCGACTCACTGCGAGTGATAGTTGAAAGTGTCTCGCTTCATTTTAATGTGATCCGCCGTTTGCGTGTTAATCTGATGACTGCTTTCCTGTCTCACTTTCAGAATTCAATTTTCATGAAATTCGACTTTATTTAATCATGTATTGTATCTCAGAGGTGGAAATTTGAGCAACAGATGCACATGGCCTTCCTAAAATTGAATGGATTCGGGGGAAATCAAGAATAATTTATTGCGCTGTTATGGACTATGCATACCTGAAAGGGACTCGTGTAGTCAATTCGGTTGCCCATGCCTGGAATAGATGACCAGAAATACTTCAGAATGAGGATGCTTTGTTTTATTCTCCTAATGACTTAAAGTACTCGTTGGTTGCAACTTGAGTGTGCGTTTTTAGATTTTTATTTAGTACAGATGCTACTAATGATGACTTCTAAAGAGTCATCCCTAATCCATTGAAATGGACAACAATGCATATGTGGAAGGCTCATCCAGGAATGTGCTGTGAAACCGTGATCTTTGATACGAACCCAATGCGAACACTTTCAAGCTGAATTCGAACTATATCAGACTTGTACCTTCACTGATAAACCAAAACATGTTTGATAAATCACTTTACATGAAAATGTAAATAGAGGAAAATGCATTTATATGAAATAGTTCGATAAATGAAATAAATAAGAGGAGTCCTGATTCCGAACTAAAACTCAAAGCTACATCGGACGGAAAATGTGACTGTTGTTTCATATTGGTCACTGTTCAAATGTTTGATTGCATAATATATGAGACAGCATAAGGCCGGGGGCATAAAACATATCGCATTCCACACTTCGTGATAAGACTATCAAAGTCATTACTAATGACTTCTTCTGTGTGCCAGTTTAATCAAGATCAAAGGCGGCCTATAATTTATTATATCCGCCAGTGCCAGCCAGCTATCATGGAGACGTAAGGCTAGGAATTCCATTTGCGGCTCTATCCTGAGTGCCTCCAGCCTAAAAATTTGTTAATTTAAAGATATTCTTGCTCTCGAAAACTGCGAATATGACAATGATGCACATTGATAACAGGATCATACATGTATGTCAACGGCCTCATGCAATAACGATTTCCTGATTGGCATTGATGAGGAATATACAAATGATTTTAAACATAGTTGTGGTGCAAGTGAATTTAAGACCTGTCTGTGTACTTTCTATGACGGTTTCACCTGAATATCTTATGACAAAAAAGTATTTTGAGAGCACGGCTAACATTGTTGTTTATACTTCCGTAACTTGGTTGATGTTATTCATGTCTAATAACTAGGCATTATCATTGTTATTCATGATATTGATAAGCTAGTATTTAAGTTCATTGAGCGCGATACGATAACATCAGTTTTTCTCATCATGTACCGATATTTGTAGATCTCAATCGTTACCAACTTCATTTTGTCAAGTCAGGTGTCACAATGTGAATGATCTCTGAGCTGATATCGATCGCAGACTGTGATATACAAGATTAAATGAATGATAGCCCGTATTTATCAAACTCTGATGTTAATTTGAATAACTTTGGCCCTCTGGCTCTTTAGTTAGTAACATGGGAAGACGTGGAGCACCACCATTAAAGAGTCACAGCTCAAAGAACCAGGATTGGTGAAAGACCCGAATTGATTTTCATAATGCTACTAAAGTACTACTTGAAGCACATCGTTTTATTAATGCGCAAGTTATGCCAAGAGCTAGAAGTAAATAGCTTCAAACTACGGGAAATATAATGATCTCAAGACAGTTAAAAAGTATGTCGTAGGAAGTTAAAGCAATATAGGACTCGACATTTGATTTGCTTCGAAATCTTTTTCTATTGCTTGGAGACATTATAAATTTAAGTTTGAAGCGGTGATTGATGCGGTCCTGTATTGTCAAACATTGTCTCTCGAAATTGAGTATTGAACCAATATATTAGCTAAAATGACTTTTCAGACTGCGAACTATTGAAATTGATTAATCTCAGTACTCCAGTAACTCCATGTCCTCATCCGTGATTTCCCCGTGCCCTTGAAGTCACCTCTCCTACCTGCGCGTGCCCGCTAGTCAATAATGAGCTTTTAAAAGCCTGTTTTTCTTGTTCCTGTCTTTGAAAAATATATGGATCTCGCAATTTCATTATAGGGACTTATTCTGCAAGGTCATATGTCCTATGAGTTGGACGTTGTATTATTACTAGATCAATGAGCATACAGGATGTCGATGTGATCAATGACAATTATGAAATTGAGATAAGCGCTGTACTATCACTAGATCTAGCAATGATGCGGGATTTACTAAAAGAAGACTAATAAGCAAAAGTTATAATAGCATTATTATGTTCTATTCATTTTAGAAATTAATAATTAGCAAAAAAATGTGATCAGGCTATAGTTCGAGCATACCGGTATGGCTCATTTTCTGGCAAGCGAAAGAAAGAGGTGTAAATAAATACATATGTAAAATAATAGCAGGTGCGAATTTTAAGTAGCATCTATCATATAGGAATCATATTAATGCGAGTAAATATCATATTATACTACATTTCTCATACTACCCATACCAGTAGTGAATTCTACATAGCCGAAGATCACCATTTATAAACATTTTTTCCTCTAGCACACTTAGAGACGATTTGTTTCATAATTCTGTGATTGCAGTTTTTCAGAATCCCGAAATACCGGAATTTGGAACCTACTCCTTAGAGACTATTTCTGCAGACATTTGATTAGTTTTTCGATTATCTGAGTGCAGATGGAGATTATTGTGCCACGCTGCATTAATACCGGGTATTATAACTTTCCAAGATCACTTTCATTACTTTAGAAAGCAGTTTTACGTTTCGATGCTCGGAATAAATTGTCTGCCTATTCAAGCTTGCTGTAAGAATTTTCATGCCGTTCATTTCACAGTTGAATCTCAGATTCTGCATGGAAGAGTGAACGTGCATTTTGTCGCGTAATTAAATTGGCAAAAACTGTTTGTTTCTAACATTTAGGGAGACGTGTAAGTAGACGTCACGTTGCATGAGTCATCTGTTCTACATGTTGGACGTTTACGATCTCAACTCAGCATTTTCGATTCCTCTCTGACCCTAGCGATTCCCGGGAGCGTCTCTATTGTTTGTTAACATTCTATGCACTGACGTGCTTTGCATGTGTGTGAGAACCTCCATGGTGAGAACAGTCAGAATCTGGCCTGGATATCAGACAGGTGACTCATCATTGTTCTTCTCAGTTCTCAAAATCATCTTTGGACCGTTCCAGTCTGTGCCAAGACTCTTCCCGGTCACCTGATCCTGGCAGTACTGATGCTGGCTGAGTCAGTGACCGCACGCCGCACAGAATCGATGTTGCAAATACTTCTCTAGTACGGCGGACACGTACGAGACTTTCCGGACACAAGAGCGACCTCGTTTTTACCCATTCTCAATGACAGACTACTAACAGCTGATTGCAGCGATGCCCGGCTTGGACGAGATTTGGGACACTCATGTGAGCTCAGCTCTGTTCACCTGTCACTTAGATGCCACTCAAAAGAGTTTGATGAAGGAATTGGGAGGTCCCATCAATCTGTTGAAAACATCCCATGTATCCACTAATCATTTATAATTCTAGACTTTTACAACTTTCAATCTCCAACTCAACAGTTGGGGTGAAACTTTCGCGAAAATGTGAACGACGCATAATTCCATCACTATGATTTCTTATTTCATGCATATTCTTGGATCTACTTCTCAATCAAGAATCATTATTGAATCGTGAAATTTACGTGTCAGTTGAATAAGACTGTCCTGCGCAGAAAGCGGTAAGCTGAACCCAAGAGAAGTACCGATCTATTGCTTCTCGCTATTTGGGATTGCGATTTCAGGATCATGGAATTCTGGATTTGCCGGATTTTCCAGCTTTTTGCAGTCTTTGGACCTGTTGTACTTATCGGTATCCTCATTCACCGACTCGGGAGCTTCGCACTCTGTTCAAGGGATTTTCATTTTTCATTCATAGAGATGTACACGGCTCGTTCAGGCGTGCTGCGAGTCGATATATTTTGGGAATTTTCAAACCGATCTGAGCTGAGCCGTAGGTTGCAAACGAGCCGAGCCGACAAGTCGTAGCAATCTTGGATTGAGAAATTTACAATATAGCTGTATTCCGTCCAAAGTAAGACAAATTGGCGAAGATAAAACCACCAGAAATCTGCACACACGATAGAATTTGCGATAGGCTCTTCATACTTCAATGTAATCGTCAACGCTACGTTTTCAATAATCCATTGGTGTGGCTTTTTTGAATAAAGATCGAGACTTTAATTTGAGCTTGTCATTTGCCAAAGCTAACAATATTTGAAAGTATGACGAATTTGAAGATAAGCATTTGCGATGCTGACATAAACACAATACCGGATTAGGAATAGAGCTAATAGAATTTTCGTTTACATAGCAGCCATTGGTTTACTCAATACCGCTATTAATGTGTTTAGGAAGAATTTTTCTCTTCTGACCATAGTTGTTATTCAGCTTAGCTTACGGTAAAAAAGCGTGTAAAATATTCTTCAATCGTACAATCCCGAGCTAGGGATTTTGGAATCTCAATATGCTCGTGCAATGTATTGAGGAAGTAGTTTTGATTTTGATAATCTTGCCATGTTACTTGTATATAGATACAATTGGTGTGGTTATATTTTGTGAATCTTGATCCCGGGTCAGAGCTTGTAATGCCGTGATCAAGGAAAGTCGGGATTTTGTAGGCAGACTCTAATCCCGGATCTTCACTCTGCCAATCCCGAATCTCAAGAAATCGCAGATTGAAAGTACAAAAATCAGGAATTCGCAACCTTTCCCTGTTACTCTCAACGTTGCCGTTACAGCGTTTCCAAAAGTGAGCGCGCAGCGCGCAGCTGCGCGGTTTTGCCGATTTCTGCGCGGAAGCGCGGAAAATTGAGAAGCTGCGCGGAATTTTGATGTCACAATCTTTTTTCAGTTTTAAGTATGTTTTGAATCTTAGTGTGGTATTTTTCACAGAAATCATTTCAAATTAGACATTGTTCACCTAATGTACAGCTTCTGTAGTACATTTGATAGAGCAAATTTTTTGTTAGATAAAATAAAAGAAATGTACAGATTTTCGTGGACTTATCAGGTCCTCTTCATCAGGTTGCAGTGGTAAAACTGAAGTCAAACCAAAAGAGAGAACGATATACGTGTGTATATTAGATATACACATTTCCCATCGGTTCATCGCACTTTTTGATTGCTGTGTATGGAAGGTCTCAGCGAATAATCGCGGGCGCAACTTCGTCTGCCTTGTGATGACTTGCGCCCTCGACTAATCAATAGCGTGATTCCTCTCGATCGAATGCTCTGCAAGGGCTAATTTCTGCAGTTGAAAAAGAAAAAAGGTTCTGCAGCATTATTTCAATAATAGATGGGAACCAAATTAGGATGATTTAGCTTTTCTACTCATAAGATTATAAAATGACTGCGAATCAAGATACATTTGCCCTGCTGCTTGAAAACTTACTTATGCTTAAAACTTACTTCAAATCACGCTTTGTTTGACTCTGCATCATATTAGGCCCACCTAGTGCTGGGGAGAATAAGTAAACCACTCAAGTACCATAAGTATCACTTTTGGCCCTTCAGATGGTCCATTTTTTCTACACCGAACTGTAAATGGATTCTATTGTTTTTTTCTTTTGAATGTGAGCTGTCGCGTGAAAATCATTATTTTACAGGTTTTTGAGAAACTTTACAGTGGAATCATCTCATCACCTCATCATATCCCCATATCAGATCAATCGACAGCGGCAGGAATTCCTGTAGCACTTGGACACTCGGCACCCAGGAGCTTCTATGCAAAGGATGTTCTGTTGTGTAATGCTGTATTCTGTTTCTCTGATGAAGTTGATGAAATGCAAAAGAGAAGGCCAATCTCAGATGACCGCAGATGGATCTACACAAGTCAGAACAGTGCATATATCTGGAAACAAGTCCTCTGTGAGAGATTTCGTTAGTGATCAGAGAGATTCATTTTCTAAGTTTTCTTTATTTTTCAAAAGTAGGCCTATAACGTTGCTATGAGGCATCGTTATAGGCCTATGTTGTGATATAGGCCTACTGCAAGCAAACCGACTTTTGGAAATTCCCTCTCTGCTATTCCCACATCCCGGCATAATTATTGGCATAGACATGTGCTTTGTCATAGCATAATTGCTATTCTAATCAATCCCGGAATCCCGTGACCGAGATTTCCGAGATTGTGGAATCTCTACCTTGTACATGCACGTATGATAAGAAAACAGACGGCGTAAGTATATAATCACACATCCAAATGTGCTGACCCAGCTGTAATTCTGAAGCAGTAAAACATCTATAAAATGCTGCCAAAATAGCAACTGAATTGATAAATTAATCCTGGGATTTCGGGAATTGTACAAACCCAAGGAATCTCGGTATTTCAATCCCTACCCGTATCACATGCTATCAACATGTAGGCCTATCTATGCTTCGTAATGGGATATTTACGATTCTACTCAATACCCGGGATTGATCCCAGAATTGAATTGCCGGGATTGAGATTTTCCGGGATTTTGGAATCCCTACTGCAGATCATTTATTGCATATAGAAATAAATCCATGTATCATCAATGTGTAGAAAAATGCATTTATTTTTGCCGATTACAATCTCGATTAAAGTTAGTAACGGTAGCATTATAATCTTCTAAATATTCAGGGTTGAATGAATGCATTTTTGCCAATTGGACTGCTTCCTTTCCGCCTATTATCCTACCAAATATCCCAAGCTACTTTTTGTGTTTTTTTCATCAATCACAAGCATCCATTAGATGGTGAAATTTCGAGAGCGACGTCTATTGCAGCGCAGACAACAATTTGAGAAATGTTGCTAGCTGATAGTTACAGTAAGGTCTACATAGTATATAGCACACACTATAGCCTCAATTGCCCATTTTTATCGTGTTAGGTCAAATGTGAATTAATATTAACCTTTAATTAACGTCTCTACTCTCAGAGGCGTTCTGTCATATTCAGACTTTACATTGAGTGTTATGATACTTTCAGTCTTGATACCCATTCTGCCGAATTCCAATGACAATATTTTAGGCCAAGCCAAGGCGAGGAGCCGCGGTTCCAAACGGCTCAAAGGAATGAAGCTGAGCCTTTTCTTTCGGCTCGGCTTAGGTACATCTCTAGTCAGAACGATACTATGACTAGGACAGCACGTATAATAAAGCCATCTGTTTCCATTTCAAACTTGCTAAGGACGTGAAGGTGCAATAGTGTGGGGGTAATGACAATATTTGATTGTATTCTCCTATTTAAAGCATGTCTTAAAGCAAAGGTTTTTAAAGATATGAAGTGCATTACAAGAAACCTAGCACTTAATTCAACAGAGGTGGTTGGACATTGGAGATCATCTTACTATTTAATTCTCTGTTTAAAGGCACTGTACTTCGCTGATCATGCTTTCTTTCTTGACTCAGAAGTCTGCAATGATAACCAAGAAAATGTCCAAGTAAATGAGACATGAAGTGGTGCGTCCTGCCGTGGTATGGGCAAAACTGTCCAGGCTGGAAGTCTTTATCGGGGCATTTAAACTTTTAACACATGGCTTTATCGCTTCTTTCTAGATAATTCCTGGAAGTTTGTGTAGAAATTGTAACTGTCTGCAGATTGTTGACGTTTTGGTGATAACATTAACCAAACCTTTGGTTAATTAGTTCACCTGATGATACACTTCATGGAAGTGCTTGATATCAGAATGATAATGATTCATTTCTTAAATTCTGGTAGACTCTAAATTTTTATTAAAGCTACAAGTGGGTTTTAGACAATCGGAATTATAGTATGATTTCGTCTTACAAACGGGAGATGCTACGACCGCTAAGGTAATTCGTGCACCGAAGCTTACAGCGAAGCATTGATAAAATTCAGTGATGCAACCTCGATTAGATGTTAATCGAGGTTGGCCGCGAATTAAGTCACATGTATGTTATATTGAATTGATTGACTTAGCTACCGGGTACTTGCATGAAAGGAAAAAATAATCTGTGTTTATTGTGTTATTAATCAAATTGTGTCAACACACAGAAAATCTCAATTTAATCTAAGACAGTTTGAATAGTTAATTACTATATAATGTGATATGAAAAAAAATATGCTTTTTACTAACAATTGCGGATAAAAAATTACAATTGTTAACGGATACACTTAAAACCTTGTTCAATATATACATGATATAAAATCGCTACAAAACAATTTTGTAAATAAAAAGTTATAAAAAGATCATCTATTGAAGTTATCTAATAGCATGAGTCTTTTCGTCCAATCTCAACAGGTGCTTTACTTTGGACCAGGGTTGCAAACAGGTCACTATTTAGGGACTTGCCGCCATTAGTTACTATTTGGTCACTTTTTTTCTCTAGTCACTGCAGAACAGTGACCAGCTTTTGTAAATTGTAAGACGATTTTATGTCAAAAATGTTTAGGATCGGTCCATAAGTCCGACAAAACTCGAGCATAACTCATCAATTTCTATCATATTTTACCTACACCCAAGTGTCCATATTTTATTAATCAATAGGAAGTTATCTCACTCAGCTGGCATTTCTATTTCTATGTTTTTCTCTGAGACGCGCGAGCATGTGAAGTGTTACAAGAATTAAGTGATCAAGACTTAAATGGTGTTCAAACATAGCAGAATTCTTGAGCGGTTTCAGAGTTTTCTGCAGTCATAACTCGAGGTTGTCACGTATTCCATTTAAAACTCTCTGAGGTCACACAGGGAAAGAAGAAGTTTGCTTAGCTGGTAAAGGTATTCAATCTTCATGCATTGCTATTACAGTGATTGATGAATTATGCGAACTTCAGGTTCAGCATGCCTATGATATTTAGATTGATATTTTCCGCCGATCCAGGACAACGCCTGATCATTCAAACTACCTAAAATTAATGGAAATCGCAGAATCTCATTTATTGGTTGTAATTCACAATATGAACGTTGAACGCGGTTTTTCCGCAATGAAGACCACTGAAACAGTCCAACAGAACAAGATGAGATCAATTTTGTACGACTCAATGCGATTTGTCAAGACATCGATTTGATCGGTCAAACTTTTAGTGGCATACTCCACCGAAGTCCTTATTGAGTGACGTTCAATCTGCTGGTTCGAACTATTGGAAAGAGTCAGCGAAATTGGCCGCGGCGAAAAAGGAGCGCCTTGCTCAAGAGTCCTCCTTGCGAGAAACGTTGATTGTCTTCAAAAGACACACGTCAAATGAGCTGAGAAGAGGTATTGACCAAGTGGAAATGGAGATTTCTGAAACGCGGAAACGGATGCAGGATGTGGAACAAAAAGGGCACAGGTTGTACTAGGAACAAACAAGAGAGTCTTCACGAACAATTATAATTTCTAAGAAGTCATGGACTCAATGTTTTCTTCGAACTGATACCCCTATCGTTGTCACAAATGAACTTCAAAGCATGCCGTTTTGTTAATATTTCAACAAGTTTTCTTGATGAAAATCACACTTCAAGTACTTTTTGTTTTCCATCATGTACTTATATGGTTCAATTAGGTGAAGTACATGCATATTTATAAGGGTACCATCCAAAATTTAATAAGTCACTCTTTATACACGAATCTCTACCTAGTCAATTTCTAATAATGCTCGAAAATGCCCTTAAAATTTCAAGCATTCTTTCGACATCGACAAAGTTATAGAATAAATTTTATCTTAGAGTTGCGAGAATGCTGTCAATAAGCTCTCGTTTTTTGTGTCATAAAAAGGTATTTTAGTTTATCTTAACTGTAATGTTTATATTCTTCATCGTCTATTAAAGTATCGGTTATGATTGTTATTTATGTTCATTGTTAAATTCTTATTTAAGTTCTTTTCTTACTCTATCGATTTTTGTATTTTATTTTCTGGTTGATTCGCTTAATTTTGGCACTGCCGGTTTAAATCTTTGGGTCTTTCATTTAAGTATTCAGCAAAATTGTGACGCTGTATAACTTGCACTCAAGTCGATATTTACCCCTTGTTTTGGCGGTGTCATAAAAAGTTCTAGGACAGTTAATCAATGTAATGGGCGCCTAATACAATAAGTTAACAAAAGAGAATACAACCATAGATTCATTCATATTATTGCAAATCTGATTATTGAGCTACTGGTAGTATGTAATGTAACCGCATGCATATGGTAGGTACTAAATAACCCAACAAAACTGAAACAAATATAAATGTATGAAATAATATGAGGCTTACCGCATGAATTAAGTCGCCGGTAGAAATTTGCAGACTGCCGGTTCAATCAAAATCTTAAAAAACACTCGCTATTTAGCCACTTTTTTGTGAATTTTGATCGTTTGGTGTTGGCAACCCTGCTCTGGACACAGGAATCTAAAATACACATTTAGACAAAAATAAATTTTGAATGATTGTAGCAAATACTGCGGAAACATAGAAAATACTTTCAGTCTCGCCGCCAAGACTAATTTCTGCATGGAGCGTGACCGAAGATGAGACTTTCAATGAATGTTCTGCACCCTTTGACTACTACGAAAATGCGGCCTTCCGAGTTTCTTTGATATATAGACAAGATCAAAGAAAGAGACATGTTCATTGAAGGAGTTTTTCGACCAAGATGTCGGTTTGCTATGATGTGTTTACGCCGACTGTGCGAGATCTATTAACTCTAACGCCATAATATGTCTTCATATCGTATTGTCTTCTGTCACGTTCTATCAAGTGCTAAAAACAGCTTTCGATGTGTGATGCTTTCAAGAATGTGGTTAGATGCTTAAGGTTTGAGCTAAAATTTGATCAAAATCTTATGTTTACCTTGATAAGATGCTTTCTGATTCCAAATGTGTTAAGTTTTTGTAGGCAAAGGTATATGGTTACATGACTTCATGCCCTGAAGATATATAGCCTAACAAATAAAAAAATTATGAATGGTGAAAAATTTCTGTAATTATCTGACTACTGTCCAGCCTTTTGAAAATCTGCTTTATCGAGGTCGAGGTTGCACTTATCTGGACTCCTCTGCGAAATTTGATAAAATAGCACAAACGTCCATTGCTTGACGGCCCCTGCATTTCGCACATCGAGGCAGATGTATGCAAAGGGAAATATCATTTATCAATGGAAAATGATGATAAATTTTACGATAATTTTTGGTTGTACATCAAAACTAAATATGTGGCCTACACTTGAGCCTGCTTATATTGGGAATGATCAGACGACAAGTCACTATCATCAAAAATGCCCTCCTTCCACAGATACCGCGCTGGACGCATCGGGTGTGGAGCAATGTCGTGTGAGGCCGCTTGAAGAAGAGGGTGTGGATCAGGTGGATGGAGCCAGTGCCCGTCCCCCTCTTCCCGATCTCCTACCTGAGCGACGGCCCCGATCTGCCTCCGTTCCCGCCCTCTCACGTGTGTACGAGCAGCAGGTCGGCGAGCAGCTACGCGAACTAGGAGATAGCATCTTTCGCGAGCATCTGGTGAGTAACAGAGAAAATCATCGAGCCCGTGCTTACTTCAGTCCTCAGCAGCTGTTTGTACATTATAAAGCTCAGGTTCGTCCTGTGACGGAGTTTTGCTCTCACGTTTGGTCATCAGGTGCTCAGAGCAGTATATCTATACTTGATCGCATTCAGCACAAAGCAGTTCACCTGATAGATGATGCCAGTCTCACTTCAAATTTGACATCACTTGGACAACTAGAGCAGTTTCCTGTGTTTCCCTCTTCTATCGCTATTATCACGGGCTTTGTTCCGATGAACTTGCTTCTGCTACTCCACGCCTTCATTCTTTTTCCAGATGCATAAAATGCAGTGACTGCGCAAATTCATGCATTGTTACTAGTCCTCGCTGTTGCACGGAACATTTTAAGAGGTACTTCTTTCATGGAACAGCAAAGTTGTGGAATATGCTTCTTTCGAAGCATTCCCAACATCTGTCAGTGTTGAAGCATTCAAGAGGGCCGTCAATAAGTTTCCACTAAGCTCTATGGAGAGTTGATAATTTGAAGCTCTTTTGTCTTATGTATTTCTATTATGTTGTCTTGGTTTTAATACCATCTTCTTTTTCGATAGTTCTATTTTTGCCCCTGCGAGTTATACAGTTAGTAGTTCTTACCTTGTTATCGTACATTCTTCATTCCATTATCTGTCGATTCACCTTTCTAGTTTTCATCATTTCATTCACCTTCATTTTTCAGTGTTTCTGTTATTAGCGTACTTAGTTATACAGTTATGAGTCATAGATCTTTTACCATAATGTTATACAGATGCTTAGTTATCTCGCTATTTAGTTATTTGCATTCATTTATCATCCCCACTGATTCTTCGATTATCTACTTCTTTGCCTTTGATCTTTTGCTGGGGACACCTTTGGTGTATAGGCTCGTCCTCTTCCCTTAAGCTTTGACAAAAAAACAATGTCAGTAGACTGAGGTCAAATATGATGTATCATAATAACACTATTTGGTATATAGAATCGAGCATTATCGAGTACTAGCACTGCACAATGCGATAGCTTAATCAAGTCAGTTCTTTTTTGCTGTACAGATTTATGCTACCTGCTTGTTATTTAGCATATGTTATCAATGAATGTGATTTGTCACTAGGTAAAATCTGCTCGTGTTAATAAATGTCTGCAAGTTAATAGAATATCTCATTATTGACATTTGAGTACGATAATTAATTGATTATTGGTTGTATTAATTGATTAATTAATTGACATTGATCCTACCATAATTAAATCAGAGTGGCCACACAAAAGCACATTTTTTGTCGGACCTGCGAGGCCTCCCTGTAACATCTAGTCCGTCACGTCAGGTTTGTTAAACGGAATATTGACCAATTCGCCATGGTGTTTATTGGGCAAGCAAACAGCATTCTGTTGCGGTATTTTTCTCTCGTAACATTTTCATGAAAGTAGAAGACTTTAATTTCGAATTGATGCATTTTGAAAACAAATTCAAATCACACAACTCGTGCACATTCTAAAGGTGTTTTCTCAGCACATTCGGTTAAATCTGTCTGCTGATGTGAAACGCGCTTGCATGGGCCGCATGTCCGAGAACATTATGGCTTCATTTCTGTGGACTCTTCTCTAGCAACTCGAGATGTCAGCAACAGCGATCATAAGTTTAACCTTCGATGAATTCTCTATGCATTTATGGCTGCAGATCGAGGGGCATGTCAAGTCCAACAGGCATTAGAATTCTTAGAATATGATTGCGGGAGTCCATGCAAGTTCATTCACGAAACTGAGCTGACAATGGCGATGAGGCCATCCAGGATTGCGTCTACGACTTTAGATTCTATTATCTCTTCTACCATTAGAGTCTATTGGTTAGATGCCTTCTTTTGTGTATTTATCATAAGTTTTGAATTAACCAGAGGTCATTGATTAAACATTACCATATCTGCTATTTTAATAGAAAATTCAGTACTAGTTCGATGTATGGCTGTTATGACACTCGTAATTTCATAGTTAGCGATGCGTGTTATGTTCACAGTCAAGATGTAATGTAATCAAGATAATGTACAAGAATCATTCACAGATCATAGGACATGCATCACGACAATCTTTCCCCATCTTATTCTTGCCACTTACTTGTAGAACATACTAAGCATGCAAATTGATTTAGTATTGAAGGCCTGTCAAGTGCATATGCATTGCTTGTTTGATAATGCATGAGCAACGATATGTTTTCACAAAATGTTCAGTGTATGAAATATCTGAGGTAATGGATACTCAATGTATGTTTCATGTGTAAATTTCAGTTATGAAAATTCATAAATTTCATACGTCAGAGATTATTGACGGAAACATAGTGTGAGACATACATGAGTGATCACAAAAGTTCATTTAAGTGTTTTACTTATGTAAGAGAATCACATGTATTGTATGAAAAAGTATTTTCTCGGGTGGGTATCAAATATCAATAGCAGGACTTTGACTAAGGAAGCTGCCACCTGGAATATTACAATTGAAAGTTTTGAGATGATCCGTTATATGCTGTTTTGATTAATTATCTGTATTTCCGCTTTCAAACAGTCGCAGTTCTCTCCTGTTCAACAAGTCATAAGTTTTAATGACTTATCTCAGTACCTCATTTCTCTTCGCTTCTCCCGACTCTACGTCAAAAGTAACTTTACCATCATGCCGCAGTCACCGCCAGTTGACACTTCTCGCTTCACAGACTCGTCTGAAACCTGTCGACCTGTTCGTTTTACTATCTTGAGGTGATGAGATGTTTATTTTCAGATCGCTGAATCATCTCACAACTCGATGTGTTAGTGATATGAACTATACGAGTGGCTAAGGTAAATCGATATATGTACCTGTAGGGATCCTCTCTCGTATTTTAAGATCAAATGAGCATTGTTAAATATGGTGATCATTTTCTATTCGATTATTCCTTCTCTTCATCTTTTTACACCAGAAAGTACTTTAGGGACTGATCTGGAGTAGCTTCATTGATTTGAGGCAATTAAGTGAATTAATGAGACTGCACGTGCGCTATGAAGACTCAGAGATAAGCTGTGGAGATCTCGTGACAGTAAATACTTCCCGAGGTTGACCTTCTGCCCTCCACGTGGCTCAAATGACTCATAAATGCTTCATCTGGCCTCAAATTTGCCTCCAAGTTTCATATTGACCTTCATATGATGTTTCAAATACTGAATGAAATGATGGAATCATGCACAAGGACAAGTAAAGTTGTTTAGGAGAGCAACTAACTAAGGGCGGGAGTGCTGCATGGAAATCAGTAGGGGCTTGACAGATGAGGACTGATTTTGAGAGCTGGATGGAATGCACTTTTTTGAAGTGAAATTTATTCAGTGGGTAACATCATGTCATCAGAAGCCCTCTCAACTTTGATTTTTCGAAGTTTGTGGACTCTTGGATGGATTAAGGAGCTGGCTCAAGATGGGGAACAGCTAGAGTTGCCTTGGCCTATTGGGAATTCCCATATAGTGGGATCTCTGTGGGACATCTATGAAATGAAAAGTTAAATGTATCAATATGCAACATCCATTCCGGAGGGGGAGGGTTCACACCCGGCCGTATTTTTGATGTGGACGCAACGAAACTTGGCTGCTTTAAGTTGACCGGCGATTTTGAGACACATTTAGTTTTCGCGTTATTTCAATCTTTTCATAAAAAAATCTTAGGAGTTATCCCACTGAAAAATTAGATTTATGAGCTATTTTGAAGAGTATTGAAAGGTCTGAAATTCACCCTTTTTTGCAAGCATTTTGTGTGATAACTTTCAACGAAGCATCTCAGTTTTCAGTATGAGTGCTACATTTTGTAAATGTGAGTCCTTGAGTCATATCATGACCACCTATTACACCACAGACATCGATTAGAGTGTTTGTAATTCAAATACCATGTAAATACTACTTATTAAAATTGTTAGTAGCTATGGCAAATAGAAGAAGTCAATTTTGTGGATTTTTCTAATGAAGTGAATTCTTTCTTAAACTGCAAGTCGTCCTTCCTTATAATCACATTTAAGGTTACTTGGAACTGTAGCAAAGCGTTTCAGAGATGCATTGACATTGTTACTTGTGGAGTAAAATCTTCGCATTTCATGTACACATATTTGAGTCGTAATCCATGCACAAATCTATCTTATCGATTTCGCTTTGTACTCCTAAGTATTTTCCCTGTACATTCAACCAGTTTGGCATCGTCTGAGGCAATCATCAAGGAGTACCAAAAATCACCAAATTTTAAGTCAGTCGAAATTGGTAATTTTATTTTTTGAAATGTTATTTGTAGTACGAAGATGTGAGTTGTTTCAAATGAATGCCACATTTAGAAAGTACACACACGAAATATGTTGCACCGTGAATTTCATGCGATTTGCAGCAATGATGCAAAAGTTACGGACGGAACTTCAGAGCCGATGGATGGGCTAAACACGCCACCGGTGCTTCATAATTCTTTTCATTACAGCAGATGATCGCGGCGTAATATTGCTTTCAGTGTGCCTTTAAATATTATTAATTGTTAGATTTCTACGGAGAAAACAATTTTATTCGGGATTACATACTAAGAAGGCGTAGGATCTAACCCCGACTTTGCAAGACTTAATTAAGCTTAGTAACGTATTGAATGGTAATTCAGGTATCATGTTTTCACATCTATCTCCCGTGATGTATTCGTTTCTCAATTGAGCTTGCACTTCAAACTAATGAAAAAAATGAAGCTTTGACGTCTCTACTCCCCCATGCTGGAGGCCTGGACGGTGCTAACATAGTCAGACTTTTCTGGAGCGTTGTGATGATTTTTAGTTCGGATGCCCTTCTTAACGACTTCCAATGGCACTTTCGGGGCTCGACCTCTTGACTAAAAGGTCGCTAGGCCATGCACTTAACCACTGTGCCACGGAGACCACTTCAAACCATTGACTACTCAAAATCAAATTAAACTGATGTGGACGTGGATCCTGTTTAAAGTTCGATGCGTACGATATTACACAACACTTGCTGTGATGCACAGTGAGTAATATGTAGGAAATTTGTCATCCTTCCATCATCCCTGGTTTTCATCTGGAACCTTCTGATTATGAACTTTTCTTCCCTACTATTGTCCTTCTCTTTGCATTGGGACAACTTCGCCGATCAAATCTACAGCTAGATCATGCATTTTCAAACTGAGAAGGAACTTTCCGGTTACGTCATCAGAGTTCAAATCGAAAATTTGATTTATGATGAAATCCGTGGCCTTGACTTAGGTACATGGGTTTCGTCATCCTTCATGCTTACTATGGGTTCGTTCCGGGCGTGGAAAGCAATAACGGCTTGTTCAGTTCTACCCTGTCGGGCGTGCGCCGTTCAGTCACGTGAGTGGAATGCGTGAGGTTGTCATGGCGATTCCTTCGTATCACATGTTCCTGACACACTTGGTTCAATCATGTGATTTACGGAGATGCTCCACAGTACCATTGGAATTGCACAGTCCGGACGGAGCAGAAGGAACAGCAGAAATAAGGGATGTAAATGGAAAGCAAAAACATCAGTGAGGAATGAGAAAGAGGAAAAAAGAGACTAGCAATTATGGCAAGAAGCTGATAGGAAAGAAATCAGGAATGATAGAAGTGTATGTCGGACAAAATGAATTGGACAATGTCGGTGTTACTGTCGGCCTTCTTTTGATGCATCTCATGACCTTACTAATCCAGAATATTTAGATGACTGTGCCTGAGATTTCAACTGATGCCGCAATAAGTAATTTATATATTTGGCGTATGTTTTTGAAGAAAACGGTGTGGTACTGCGTGGAAGGAATTAGAAGCACTGCTGTGAGGGATGTGCGTGTGTAGCCAGCAATCCGTCAGCGAGTGATAAAAAAAGATAAATTAATAGTCAAAGTCGGTATAGAATCCAAACATCTACTTGCATGAAAGGTAGGTTTGAATTGTGAGAGTTGGATGCTGTTTTTTGAAATTTCAATTACAATTCTGCTTAGTAAGAATCTTAATGGCCCTCGTGTTTTTTAGTTTCTGTTGTCCGCAATTTATCTGAGGTCTGCGACGCATTTTTGCCATATTTTTGAATGATAAGGAACGATAGATGCAACGACCATGCTTACAACCCGACAATTAGTCTTCGTTGTAATGCGCACTAAACGCAGCTATTTCCTTACCTGTTTTTATCATGTGATGTTGATAATACTCGGCAGATAAATTCGCTGAAGAAATGCAATAATTTCTACGTAGCCTGATGTTTCGTTGTCTAGTACCAACATGTAGGCCCTACAGCTATGATCGATAATTGGAAAACTAATGCGAACTAATTTTTACAAAAACATAAGTAACAGAGAGATTGAGACACAAAGGTAATTTCTGTGGTCGCTTATATTTGTTTGATATATTGTCTCCATCATTTGTACCATGCAAAATTCATCTCCCCACTGCCTCATACTAGGGAATTGAAGTGGAGATGTGTACTATCCATGGTTTAAAAAACATTCGATCTAGCCTGTAGTCAAAAGAAAAGTACATTGAAGGTATAGGCATTAATTAAAACTCCTAGCATATCTTAGAAGACTTCAGCTGGAACATTTATTTGAAGTATTGTAGTTTATTATTTTTATATTTTTCAACAATGTCACTTGACAAGATTCCCTTAATGTCAGAAACACTATACTATTTTAAATCCAGAAGGATCGTGGGTATTTTGATGTATTGACCACCAGTTGACTCAATATTGCGTGTTCAATATCATTCAAATTGATAATGATTTTTGATACGATACTCATTAATATATTTCACAAATGCATCCTAGCATTTCATACATATTCTATGATACTATCCTGTCATCCAATCATGTGTTAGCCTCCAATCCAAATTGCTGATTGGAAGTAATTTGATTCTCCAAATAAATTTCGAAGAGTCAAAGAAGTATTAGGAAGTTATGTATTTCGCAACTATTCTGTGAAGGTTTTATTACAGATGCGCTGTAGTTAGAGCAAGCATTACAGATATGAACTTCTCACTTTGATAAATTGTCCCAGTCTAATTCTATTAATTAACGCACTCTTCGTTCGATCTCCAGATGATTAATGAACATGTGATGGAAGTGTTTTCATGATATCTCGTTATTCAGTGGAAACCAGCTTTCTTTCCTGGTAACATAGATATGACAGCCATAATGTCGCATAATAAAACTTCTTAGTTCTTGATCAGATTTTCATGGCAGCCTGTGATTATCAAGCGAAGTTGCAGGCATTGAACATCGTTGCAAGTCCTTATACAGAGTGCAATGTAGCATTATATCATGGATTTTTAGGGCAGTAATATCAGACATAGGCGAGGCTGCGTTAGCAGCCTCGCCTATGTCTGATATTACTGCCCTAAAAATCCATGATATAATGCTATTGTATGTAACTCTTGACAAGTCTATGAATATTGCATCTATTGATCACTGTTAGTAACAGATATTGGAGAGATGAAGAAATCTTTTATTGAAGTCTATGAAAGTTTGCTCTCTCAATAGATTTTGATTCATGGAAAGGTTGAAAGTCTATGAATGTTTGCAAATGTGAATAGATTTGAATTCAGATTTCTATCTAAAAATGATTTGAAATATCCATTCACCAATTCATTCATTAATGGATTCTCAAGCTAGAGTGACGGACCACGGTTCATGGCTATCTGGCACGGTGAGAATTCTATGTGAAATTGGCGGGCGTACGAGTATAATGGTGCATTATATACCTTCCAATGCCGGACAACAATGCATTTCAAACTCATTTCAATCATTTCTATGACCTCCAAAGCCATCGAGAGTGAAATATGTACATAATTATGACATCCAAACTGAGTTAGTTGCTTCGCTATCCTCATTGCTTTGTCAGAGTGGTCAATTGATCTCCCATGGTATATGTCCTTCAGAGTAAGATGTGTACAGAAATGGAAATGAAGATAATATACGATGTAGTTACCATATAGGACATAACACTTCTTCTGAAGTCACGAAATTTCACCAATATAATTGAAACACATGAGAAATTGTAAAAAATCTGAAGGGCTTTATTGATTGACTTTAGTTTTTTGTCCTCCAATGCGACAAATACAACACATCAAGTTACAAGTTAACTGACTGGCCACGTTTTAACTTTACTTGAGAGTTGAAGCCCTCAGTTAAGTGTGTAAGAATTTACTGACATGGTGAAAAATCGAAATGTTGGAGATTTTAACTTTTGAAATATCCAGTGTCAGATGTGTTCACAAATCTAGACTGTGTTGTACAGATGAGAGTGAAGATAAAAAAAAAGAGTAAGCAGAGTGACATTGTTTCTATCTGAACGAGGAGAAGATCAGAGACAGTTCTGTCATTGCTCTGTCCAGGTATCGAACTCCTCGATAATCACTGGGGGTAAAGCGTGGGAGGTGCTGGTTTGGGTCCTCTTTGTCCCTTGCATCAGCTGACTTGTCACAATTACTTGGATATTCGCGAGAGATTCGTCAACGCTTTGCCGGAAAGTTAAACTCTTCACGCTTTACTCACAGCGTCAGCTGACTGAGGACGTAACCTCACCGGTGTGATAAGTAGCGAGATGAATAATCTTAATCTTCAGTGGCGCCGAAATTTGAGATTTCTAATAATCCGACGATGTCTAAGCAGTTGAGAAGGACTTGGAGCTGACAAGCCCGAAATGCACGTATATCCGAGGTTTCCAGTGATGCCTTTATCTCAGAGGTCAGATTATCTCCGTCACCTTAGACAGTTCTCTATCTTCAATGTAAGATGCACTTTCGAAGGTGAAATTACTTATCCTCAATTTCGACAAATGACTTTTTACCTTAATCAACTCGCGAGCGGTGTTCATTTTCTTCATTTTTCACGGAAATCTATAAAGGCCTTGATATCTTTAAGTTAGCTTTATTGTGGAAAACTGAATAGAGATTGGAGAAGCAAGAAAATATAAAGGAAAGTTTTTAATCATAGATTGGATATTGAAGTGGAGCTGTTGTGTCCCCACCGCTTTGCAGTCCAAGGTGCGGGCTTTGAGTTCTTAACTTGTCCGTCCTAGACCGACCTTTCCAAGCTGACCAAGCATATAACTAATAAATGAAGCATGCTCTAGCATCATATGAGCAAATGTTGAACGTTTTTGTCTGTAATATCCCACAGAGCATAATTTTGAAGATAGTCGGTTATCGCAACCTTTCTTGATTGTATCCTGTTTTTCAATAATGTCATCTGAATCACTAGGAACAGTGGGGACCCTGGCTACATGTTTGGAATTATAAACGATTCAAGTCTAACTGATCATAAGTTGCTGTCCCTTGTGGATTGATTTTCATCGTGATTGTCATTTTTACACAAATCAATAATCCACACACATCAATGATTATGGGCTTTCCTCATCACAAACAGCATGTTGTGTCTGTCACTTCCACTGAGAACAAATTCATGGGGTCAAGATACGGCCATGCCTGATGTTGGGAAAGAAGCTTATGAGCTGGTTCTTTCAGTTGTAATTGTTTGAAATAGCCAGGGATGTCTCATGGGATAAACCCAGGTCGAGAACGTGGATCCATGGACCGGTGGGTCCCCGATTGAAATGAAATTTTCAACATCAGCTCGTATATCAATGCAAAATAGATTATTCAAGTGTATTTTGCCTTATTGAATATTCTAAAAAGTCGTTTAGCAATCCTGTCAATCTAAGATAGCAACGAATCTTATCAAGATATTCAGCCAAAATATAGAAATCTATTTTAGAGCCGTCAAACTCAACCGATTGCTACAAAACATGATCTGTGATTTAATGAAGAAACAATCTGGTTGCAATTTTCATTTGAATAGGACTTCCCTTTCGTTTATTAGAGATGATGGCGTTAATGTGACCGTGCGTACATTCATCATTTTTAGTGTGGAAATTGCGGTGTCACCCGGCATAGAAACAGACATGGAATATCCACATTTCCCCGCATCTAAAACTTTGTGGCGATCGTTTAAGTTAAATGATCGGTCTCTGGACTGTTGGACTGCCGAAAGTTGCTAGCTTAGATATTATACGTGCCGGTGCATCATGAGTCTGTCCATATATCCCTATGCGTTTTTAACACTATAATAATAAGTAGCATACGAATGATGAATTATTATCCTCACAACTTTAATTTGGATAATAACACGCATGCAATTACTGTTTGCAGACTAATAAGTTGATGAAAATGATTGCCTGGGCCCTTGGGACTCCCAAAGGTCTATAATTGATTAATCCCGGTAGATGGGCATGAGAATAAAACAGGTCGTCCCATGGACATCGTGGAAATAGCAGTGTGGAGTGTGGACACCATAGAAATAGATAAAAGTAGACCAGAAAGGAAGTTTGATACCATGCATATGTACAATGATTGCTTAGATCAATTCGATCCAATACACTGTATCACAGCATGATCAAAGTCAAATGATCAAGTTTCATGTGGAAGTTGCTGACAGCCGGCATATTATTGCGGGCTTTCTATGGCATTGTTGATTTCTATGGTGGACATCAAATAGCCTTTGACATAGAAGTCCATGCCTTTGATTGCGCTTCTGATCAGGTAGTTTTCCATCATTCTTGTCTTTCTATGTCTTGTGTCTGTTTTATCCCCATTGTCTTAAGGAGCTGACTTTTGGCGACTGTCAAGCTCTACTCACTGTTTCATATGTCATCCAAGTTATCAAGATGCAGTTAGTGTGGCTCTGAGATATCAGCTGTTGTCTTTTAATAAAATGTTTTTCCATGTGACTACTATGTAATGGTGAAAAAGTTTTTAACTTGAGAATAAGAGATTTTATTTCATTGAAATTCAATCATGAAATTTCCCTTTCAGGCCGGACCAAGATCGCTGCCGAATGATGATCCTCTATTCCATATGCCAAGGCGACGGAACTCCATCAGCCAATCCATTTGGGATCTTTGGACGCGACTGTTCAATTTGGCACAGGGAGAACAAGGCGATCAGTAAACAAAACTTAATCCATGACAGTTGAGGGCGCTGACTTCGTGCTGTTTTTCTAAGTTTTTACTTCGTTCGTCTCTTACAAGTCGCCCTATGTTCCAAAAAACGTGGAAACCAAATCTTCGCAACTTACCCTGATGCGAACGTAAATGCCTTATCTTCAACTTCTAAACCAAATCCATGTCCGAACTTGTAAATGACCTCCTTTTTCACTTATCTCGACGATTTGAAATGATATAATCGTTTCTTTTGCTCTATGTCACCAATACAATGGCATTTGTAGCGTCCGCATTTGGGCTTTCTTTCAATGATTTTTTCTTTTGTACAAAGTGTTAAGTATGCCCTTTAATTTATCTATTTCTTGTATTGGATTTTATATCGACGCTTATATTGAGAACATCTTTCATCTATAATCTTCCATATTTCAGAATTTTGCCATTATATTGAGCAGATATGATATCGTTTCCCTGTATCAAACTTGTCGTATCGGGTGTAGAAAATTAAGTATGTAAATGAAATATTTAATTGCTCATTCAAATATATACGTAGAGAAATGAAGATTACGGCTAGAATTATTTGCACATTGGTTTCTTTCAGAAACACATAACAGCATAATAGAACTATCTTCCTTTACAGCGGTATGAGAAAGGCAGACGTGAATGGAAAAATAACTTGAATATTTGTGTTGGCTTAGTGGTTTATGAAGAGGACTAACTGTCTGGAAGAAAGGCATTCAAAATAAACCACAAGCCGAAGCGTCATTGGGAAGAAGGATCTGGAACTGCACCAATCCTCATAGATATCCTCATGTACTACCTGAACCCAATGCTCGAACTCGATTAGTTTCAGAGAAAAATAACTACATAGTGTAAATCAAGTTTCTGTCAATGATGAGTAATATCAGATGGCATGATTGATTTGCAAGGCGTCTACCATTGATTGGCTTAGTGCTACAGACAAGTAACTGACTATGTACCTTATCTGAATGAGCTTATTCAACATATCACTTTAATGAATTGGAGAACAAAGTGTTGTTCTAGATGATTCTCGGAGGCACGATGTTCATCAATTTATCAGTAGAACATTTCAAATAACACTCAATACGGCAAGCAAATTATCGAATTGAATGATAAACGCTTGTTAACTTGAAGTGCGATTCTAGATGGTTTGGGATATGGCTATATTTTTTGTCGTAACCACTTAATTATTGTTTTTGGATAACAAGCAAATGCTGTTGACATATTTATATCCTGAGCTATTGATGAGATCATAGTTGTGTTTCATGCGTTTGTATCGGCACAATGCTAAATAGTGACTATGTCAATGCTTATTTTATTATCGGTGCTGTTTCCCCGACCTGTCCAAGAATATTTTTCTTCATTGCGAACGATGTATGTTCTGTAATGTACTGAATCCATACATCGTGTAGTAACTGTAAACGGCGTTATCGATTTCAGATTAGTTCTGTTGATTAATTCATATATTATTCGTGTAAAGTGAAGTATTTGACTATTATGAAATACATGTTTACTAATCACCCGCATTTCTGATGTAGAAAAAACTTACCTCACAGCAACGTAGATCGAAAGAAGTATCATTAATTTATGCATAACAAGACAAGTGGCTTATCCGCTCAAAATTTCAGTTCAAAACGTGAGTGAGGTTGAGTTGTTTCTACATTATTTGCTGGCAGCCCTCCCCTGTACAAATCCCACAGATATTTTGACTGTGATGGTGTGAACGTGGTCCTGGGCGCTAGAAAAACATCATTTTGAGCACGTACGCACAGTAAACACCGATTGTGCCAATTCTGTATTAACATGCGCCGTTTTTTTGTCACTGTCATCTTTTGTGTGTATCAATATTGAGTTCATTTTGTTATCGCCTCACAAGAAATTCATCAATTTTGGAGATCAGTTTTCCTTGAACGACTGCTTCCATGTATTAGTACACGTCACCAAAATTTTAGGCTGTTGGATTCAATCTATCAAATAAGGACTGTACGAATATGTAATGTTATTTCGACTGAATAAGTCGAAATAGATGGTGCGGTAGAAAATCAAACATGTGTCAAAATATGATGAGTTGACGGCTAATGTGATAGTTCAAGGCTCGTCATTTTTAAATATAGCAATCAGAATGACATGAATAGTAAATTTGAATGCGTCTTAGAGAGACGAATGCTTGCAAATCAGTGATAGATTCTAATGAAGTTCTGCATTTGCTGGCTCATGTCTATGTCTAAAATTTACGAATTTCTTATCATGGCGAAATTTAAACTCAAAATTTTGGGAAAACGATTCAATTGTTATCAAATCTCATTGAAAGAGCACTTCAGTATCTGTTCTTTCATTTCGAAATTTACAAAATCAAGTTCATCAATTCAATTGCATGTATCGATTTTGTTTCTATCGCTTTTGCAACGTTTAAAGAAATTTTGTGTAATACTAACCTGACCTTTCTCTACTTGTAATCTAATAAACTGGTTCAACACTAGCACGTTTTTCTCACTGATAGAGATCATCATGATCATGGAATTTTTTTAAGTCTTGCGATGTATGCACAGCTGGGATCTGAAGCGACTATGAATTGAAACCCGAACCACATCTTTGAACCCGACCCAAAAACTTAGTCAATGCAAAACCCGAAAAAAATCTTCGAAAAATCAAAACTACTGGGAGCCGAAAGAGTGTACTTCCCGTCGGTCTTGAGCCTTCGTAGGGGAACTGAGTTAAAAAGAAATTATTCTTTTTTAAGAAAACAGTCTGCATGCATTTCTTCATTTGTGTGCCTGATAATTTTGCGTGGTTGCATTAAGTCTGCGAAGTGTGAATGTCACTTTGTTAGAATCTGTTAACTGATTAAAATGGCATTTAAAGAAGCTTTATGCTTGAACTTGACTGAATATCGATTTAATCCTATCTCCACGAAGTCTGCGAAGTGTGAATATCACACTTTGTTAGAATCTGTTGACTGATTAAAATGGCATTTAAAGAAACTTCATACTTGAACTTGACTGAATATCGATTTAATCATCACTTTAAGGAGTTAAGTTTCACATTTCATATTAGGTCATAACTTCTTTCAAATGTTAGGCCTATATGCACTTAAAGAAAGCTGCGCTGTAGTTTGATGAAGCAAGAAATGTATGCCTATACCGCTAGCAATAGATGTGTGATCGAGGACAGCTATTAAATAGGCCTTTAGGGCATGTCATGCACAAAATTTGTATACATTCGCACACATTTATGAAATATAACCATAGGTATGCCTACATCATTGTATTTACAAAGCAAGTTGACAAAACATAAGCATATTTGTAGATTTCTAAGTAGGCCCTTTCATTAATTCACAGACCGAAAATAAAATCTGAATATTTTGCAATCAAACCTAATCCAAAGTAAATTCGCAAACCCGAACATTTATGGTCGGGCTGGCCATTGAGATGGGTCAATGCTTATGTATCCCCAATTAACTCGTACATGTATAGATGCCTACCGCGATGTTAATATGCAATTTTCTAAATTCAATAATTAAATTTCCCAAATAGAGTTTCATGAATTCCTTGTGCCCCCTTTTCAATAGGAAATCACTAAAATTGCACTTGAAAGCTGTAAAAAAATGAATGTACAAAATAAATTATCTACATGTATTTTGAATATCTAAGAACAACGGAACAGGCTTGTCAATCGGAGAAACCAACAGATCTTATTAATAAGGCATTCGAACGCTATGCTATAGACGTCCACAATTAGCGGGCACCTATAGGGCTTACGTGCATAAGGAGTATTTCCTCATTTATCCGTTTCTCAGGTTTTGTGACGATGGTTTCAATCAAATGGTTCTCAGTAGACTTCGATGTTTGGGTATAAATGTCTTTATTAGCAATTAAATTATAATTGGTTAAATTTATCCATTTAAATAAGTGTTCGCCCATATTTGGGTATAGCAATCGAGACATCATGAATTGTAATAATATTGAGTGGATAATAGTTAACAAGGTTTCAAAAACAAGGCCTAGACTGTTTTATCCACCTGTGATACATTTTTGAGCATTATTGCTGCAAATAAGATTGTTTAAAAATTGAAGTTCGATATGCTCACTCGACTAATGATGAATTATCAAATGGAATGAGCTTTATCTGAAAGCGATTAGACTGTGTTATACTCATCCATTCTCACTCAAATGCAGATTTAATGTTCTGCAGGTTCAACGTTTAGTGTTTAGCAGAATAAGCTTAAATATACACTGGAGATCTACTTTTTCATAATGCTGCATTTCTTTCTTGATATGAATGAAGAATTAGGAGGTTTGCACACATTTTTGGTTACGCACAATATCGGCAATTAGGGCCATAAACCCGCTCCCTTTATAAGTATAGGCCGAGCCTACGGGCAGCCTACATTAGGCCTACGCGAGCGAATTTCGTCTGACCCACCCCTTTGGTTGCGTGCAAATTAAATTGATGGTCCTTTATAGGAATGCGGAAACGTCTTTCATAAGCTTTGTAATGAATTCTATCCGAATCCGTTTCTCTCAATCTTCACCATGCATCAGGCAAATAGCAAAATTTTGTTTCTACTGTATCATTTATTACAAGTCGTGAAAAATTCTTAGCTAAATAAATTTTTTTATTTCATCTATGCTCATGATGTTGAAATTGTTTCATATAATTCTTGAATTTTTCATACAATAAAATTGATGTGAGGATTTGATATAAGCTTCTCTTTGCGTATAAATAGTTTTAACAGGTTTAGTAAGTAAGATATAGCGATCGCCCAACAAATGTTGCGAAAATATTTTGACTTGAAGAAGGCATCTGCAATCCAAGTTCCATGAAAACGGATCTTAAAGAGAATTTACTCTTAATTTTCTTTCCAGTTTCAGTGACATTGCCCTGATTTCATTCCATGCTGTTATGAAAAAGTCATGCAGTGAGTGTGAGTGACAGATACATCATTGAAATCTAACTAAACCCTATCAATCAGATTTTGTTGAATCATATCTTAAATCTAAACACAAAACATGGTGAGAGTGCGTTTAAGCAGACTTTTGCACAAGAAATTTGGATGACATGGACATAGGCCTACCTAAATTTCCATGTCAGTGAGATTGAAGCAGGCAACTTCGTGAAATTCATACTTACTTCTGGATAGATTTTGGCCGGACATTTATCAAAATGCAAATATTTTGGAAATAGTCCTTTTTTGATCGTAAAGCATTGAATTCATGGATGGAGCTAGAGCATCCCTATCGTCATTCATGATTGAATTATCGATAGCGACATTTCAGCTGATTCAAGTAGCAATCTTCAGGCAACTGAAGGAATAGCCCATCTATACAATATTACAGATATCGCTTCAATAATTGCCTGAAGATAGCTGCTGGTGGCAGCTCAATTATATCGCTATCGAAAATTCACTATTTTACGATAAAAAGGTTTCGCTCTTTCCTAAATATTTATATTTCAAAACTTAGTTAAAAGGGACTTGCAGTATTCATAGAATGCTAATATGCATGCACTATAGCCACAGGGTTTTGCTAAAATTTTGTTGTAGGTTGAACCCATTATTAACTGTATAGTTTAAAAGCATCAAGTAGTTTCAGAAAAGGATGTTGCACATTTTTTATGAGCATTTAAACTTCCTTGCGATTTTACCTTACTCCTGAATAGAATTTTTCTTTATCGATATTTTTTTAAAATTATTTATCGATCAGTTCAACCTGCTCAACGAATTGCCGTCTTCTGCGTAGGTTACCAAATCTAACAAGCAGAATGAAAGTTAATTTTCTGATGATGAACTTGCGAGGAAAAGTGCATTGCATTTCATGACACTATTGTCAGATTCGGATGTTTGAAAACGGTGAGTGAACAGCATGATTAAAGAGTAGGCCTCTATGAATCGATTGCAGAGCTACCGGAAGGGAAGTCGTGTCAGGTCGACGAACCACGCCCTGCTGTATCAATATTTATAATTTGCAAACGACAACAGGTGAATATGACGATCAGTCATCATTATCTACCATGCAACGGAAGGGTGATACACACGTGACGCACTGCATATTTTGACGATCAGAATTTGTCACGTGACGTTCCGAACTGAAAATCGGTCATAAGAGGGAATCGTATCAAATATCAATGGGTTAACTAATATGATAACGATTCGCAAAAGTTTCAGTCAAAACATGATTAAGTTACTCATAATAGTCGCATGAATGTCAATTCCTTTTTGAAATTGGGAACACATTTTTGCGAGAGAAAGTATATAACAAGTTACTTCATCTTATCTGTCTAGATAATAACGAATAGCAAGAAAAAAAACCGACACGTGTTTCGTCCATGAAATCCAACTTGAAACAGATCCTGATCTTTATTTAGCTAGTTTTGATGTTTGCAACTTGTTTACCGATGTGCCTCTTTCGGTAGACTTAGATCTAGCTGTTGACTATATGTAGACTCATGACAATCATCCCAAGTGACGATGTGTTTTGTATTATGGAAAATTTTCTGATTGATGATTTTTTACTGGTTTTAACAATCTTCCTCCTAAACTGACTTTTACTTAAGACCTGGATGATGCTGCTCTTCCTATTTTGGATATCATAGTAACAGAAGACGAAGCTTGCAATTTTTCAACGTCTGTCTATCGTAAACCCACCAACGATCTGACTATGAATTTCAATGCATTTTCTCCCATTTCATGGAAACGAGTTCTTTGTTTTCTGAATGGAGCTTAGCGCAGTTGTAGCAATTGAAAGTATTTTCATGATGAAATCCAGAAGTTGAGTCGTATTTTTACTCTAAATGCTTATCCTGTTTCACATTTTGATATCTTGTACAAATTCTTAAATCGCAAGTATAACGGCTATGAGAAGCAGCATAAAGATAGTCACTGTATTTTACTTTCACCTTATACTGGTGGTTCTGCATAGAATTAAAAAATGAATTGTAATTCTATGGAACAGTTTTAATTTTCCTATTCGTATTGCTTTCCGCACCCTAAAACTATCTTCCTAATTTTCTTTATTAACGGATCGCACATCTTTACCGCTGAAGAGTCGTGTGGTTTATGAAATCTGTTGTTCAGTTGATCAGAGCAAATCTTACATTGGTAAGACACACAGACGATTAAGTGACAGGGCACTCGAGCATAAGAAAGATATTTATTCTAACACTGTACCCATCGTTAGGAGTGTGATTGCTCCTGTAACTTTACTGATTTCAAGATTATTTGTCGACGAAACACGTGTCGGCAATATTGTTTTTTTCTTGTTATTCGTTATCAAACTCATCTAGATAATCATTATTGAAAACTGACTCTTCAAAATTTGAGCATCTGACTGATTTTCCTGAAGGATCGAAATAAGTTAGATTAGCACTTTCACTTGGTCATGAGTAGTCCTTGGTCACAGTTCGAATAACATGTTTAATTTCCCAATTATGTATTCCACACATTTATTCATTTTCAATCAACATCGAGTAACAGAAATCCTTAATTTTATACATTCATGTTTATATTCTATTAGACAATGTAATTTAAAATACTACGAATGAGGAAATCACATACGTTATAAACACAGAGATCTGAGGTAAAACAGAGCAGGGTCGAGTATTGGCGATAAAATATGTAGCCAGTTTACAAAAGTGACAGAAAATTTAAAATCTCTATCGCAGACAGATATGGTACAACATTCATAGTCTCGTTTCACTTGCGCACGAGAAAGACTAGAACTAAATGATTAAATGATCTATTAAGTTAAAAGTTTTCATCCAACCATAGGCGAACTCTGTCCACATTTACTCTTCGCCATTCAGCATTACTTCGAATTTGTTCTAGTACTTGATATCCTGCACGTTCTCCAGATCCGAGATCATGACTTGAAAAGAATTCTTTGGCCTGAAATAGATTGGAGAATGAAATGTAAATAAAATATCAGCATGGAGAAAATCATTGAAACTTTCGAATAGATTTGTCATGCAGAACATGAACCTAACCGATAAATTTCTCCTTTAGATCAGGCAAAAATAATTTCATGCTCACACATTTCTAAACACGATGGTGGTAATGCATTGAGCTGAGATAGTTGACCTATTGACGTAAGATCAATTTCACGCGGAGAAAAACACTGCCCTTTATTTCTTGAATACCTCCGAAATGCTATAGGATTAATGGTTATAGCAACTACCCTCATTCCTTAACAAATAAGTGAGAGATGACACTTCGCTGGAAATCAATGCAATCATGAAATAATTATGAAAAATGAATAAATTTAATTAAGGTGCAGAAAATGTTTATATCACTGATAGGGGAGCCATGTGCAGTATATTTCAAATTGAAAGCGACAGATCAAAAACATACCGGGGACCATGTCGCATAGTATAGCAATCTAACCCTGTATCAACTATTTCAATGTGGAGTTATGTATCACTGAGTTACGTATACTGTTAATTTCACCGAAATCTGCTTTATTTTAATACGATTTGAGTATGCATTTATAATTCCCTGCTGAATCACCTTGTGGCATTCTCCTACATGCGTAAATTTGTGAACAGTGATACTTATATTCTGACTACGATGATTGATTTTCCAGATGGGCTTACGTGTGTGTAACTTGTTTCATCAAAGATGACCTTTTCATGGAAAGAAGCGTTCTAACTCAGATTTATGAAGAATTGCAGCTGAGTTGCGCTCAATGAAGACTTGCTTGCTTTGATGTCTATACAAAAGAATGTACTACTCTATGTGAAATCGTTTTCATAATTCAGAGAGTAATGCAAATTCAAAAGTGAAGCTAAGATGTTGATATTTTGAAAGTTGCTTTGATTTTAAGATGTATCTATTTGTTTAGAGCGGTCGCTAGAAGAACACGAATATCAAAGTGGACAAGCCGACAAATGATTAAGAAGATCTTCCCCTGAGGCGTCAAATGTTCAGACAATTGGCCGCAGCACGACCTCGCATCACCTTGCTATCCTCTTTCCGGTCATACCAGGTCATTGACCAGAGGTGGGCACAGGGCTGAGACATCCCACATGGGTCAGTGAAGGACAATGAGATAACTTTTATCATTCTACCAACATCCGAGAATGTCGAATGTTATTGAAATACAATTTACACAGTACCTGTCTAGCCGGAAGTTATAAAAATTATCAAGACAAAGTTCGAGAATTTCATGCTGGGAAAGTACGAAGATAACGTCTACAGTCGTCTTCACCGAATGTATTTAACAGATTTCAATGCAACTTCAAAAAAATCTGGTTGATTGACAGAATTTATTATCTTCATGTTACCAATTCGAAACAGCAGATAATCTCGAATTTGAACATTAGTTGTCTAGATAGATTAAGCTAAGAAATATTAGTTCTGATTGATGCATCGCAATTAATTGAGATAATCTTTATAAAGATTCATACTATCAAGAAAAATTGACTAAATGAATGATTAATTACTAATCAAAATTTATTATGATGATCAGAGAAATTTGACCTAATAACCTTTTAATCTAATTCGGAAATTCAGGGGAAGTAAGTTTTTTCGACAGTTGTTGCATAAAAACCATACATGCATTCAGATCCATTATCACATTTAGAGCTTCTTCGTCGATTCCGTTTATGAGCGGCTTCTGCTATAAGAAACAGTATGTTTCCAAGAATGTTTGTTAAAGACAAGAATTTCTGTCTTTTTATTTATTCAGTCTTGACAGTTGTAATTTTCTTCTAAAACGGGACAATAAATTTCAAATTCTTATTGACATTACCTTTGACGCATAACCGATGAATATCAGACATTATCGACTACAGGTCATCTTTTATGTCAACAAAATTTTAAACATCTTCCTCCTAAACAGCGGATAAATGAGTACTTGTCATTATAAACAGGGATGTGGAGTCGGACGAATGATTTTACAACTGACTGTTCCCCATAAACTGACTCAGGATTTTTCCCAAAAATAGCTTCCACAACTATACACCGATACCACTTATAAGCTGCATTTCATTATTACATTATTACAACAACAAATTACAAGCAAATTTAAAATCAGCACCATTAGTGATCACGTAATATTATCACCTAAATTCTGTGCCATAATAAAAGAAATCATTATACATAGCTTCAAGGCTAATTCGGATTTTCACAACGACATGCTTAGGAAAATAAATTAAATCATCAAATTGAAATTCTCTGCCACAAAGCTAAGAAATATTGTCAATGTAAAATAAAACTGAAATAATCTTCAAGTTTTCAAAATGACAAGCAGATTCTCAAAAAAATTAAAAATATCTGTGTGAGAAAATAATTTAAGAAAGATGTAAAGCTTTCCTATTTTCATTCCAGAGAATGTGCTGGCCAGGAAACATTATCTCCACACATCCAGGCTGATTTAGAAAAACAATTTACTTTCAAAGCTAGGTGTAGAAAACTGACATGGACTTTTTTGTTCAAACATTTAAACTATACATGTAGATACATTGAAATTGCGTTTTTCTTTGCTAATCGTAAATAAATCATTGATAGCTTTGTTATAACGTCGATTATGAAAGGCTCTAATATCCTTTGGTCTGCTATCTCCATAATTTCAATATTCATTCGATGAAAGAAAATATTTTATTGACAGTGGAATAAATGATGTTCTTTCATACTCTGTCTATCTCATCAAAGACATCTCGTCTCGGCTTACGGCTTCGGAGGTTATGACTTTGATTCGGTGTCAAGTTGTAAATATGCCGAGTTAGACTAATGTATAACAGCATAACACGCCCCGCTGGACTGTGGTATAACAGCACAGTGGAATTTAAATAAAATCATAAGTGGCAAATCGATCAGCCCAAATCTGTTGATAATGCTGTCAATCGAGTTGCATTCAAAGCTACATTTAAATTCCTTCAAAAGATGAAGACATAGCATAAATTTCCATTAATAGAAATGAAACTGTCATAAGGCACTAATGCTTCCAAATTGGTGAAGATGCTCCTCCAGAGTTTACAATGCCTCAATGAGTTCATCTAGAATGAGGCGGCATCAACAAGCGAATGGAAGATAGTGGCAGAATTGTATTCAACTAAACAGATATACTGCTATGCGACACCACTGTCCACTACCAAGCGCGCCGAGAATTTTCACTGGTTCGTAGAGTGCGGTTTACAGTGTAAAATCAGTTAAGTGGTAAATTTAATTAAAATGTTGGTCCCGATTTTTTAAGGAAATATCGAGTGACTGTTTATTTCATAATTCGCTGTCATTATAAAACCACTTCACTGCAAAATATCCAGGATTGCTGGTGGGAAAGGGAATCAAATGGGAAATGGCATAGGAATGAGACGGCGTGCTCAGATTCACTTCCCGCTTGAGACAGTCATGAGAACTTTTTTAGAGATTGGAAAGAGGCAAGTAAATTGGCAGAATTTATCTATGATTGCTAATTAGTGCAATATATTTCTGCTACTATCCGTAGCCATCATCAGGCAGTAAGTGAATGATTTACAGAACAAAGTTCAAAATTAACATCAAGAGATATAAATAAAAGTTGTACAAAATATACGAAACTATGACAAGAGAAGAGAAAGAGCTATGCGGCAGGCAGTAAAGGGTTACATAGTACAAATTGCATTTATAGTGATATTCACATCCTATTTCTTCCCTTTTTTCTTCCTGTCAGGTCATCTACCATAAATGCTATTGGTACTATGCAACCCTCTACTACCTGCGGCATAGGTCTTTCTCTTCTCTTGTCATAAATTTGTATGTATTGTATATCTTTTTTATACATCTCTTGGTGTGAAATTTAAATTTTATTATGCAAATCATTCACTTACTGCCTGATGATGTCTACGGATTGTAGCAGAAATATATTGCACTAATTAGCAATCATAGATAAATTGTACTAAATTACTTGGCTCCTTCCAATCTCTGAAAAATAAAATGACTAGCCAAGGAATATTCCCAGTCATGAGAAACATATTCCATATCAGAACTTAACCCTTTCGCGTCTAAAGCGAGTATACTCGTGATATGCTGAGCACTATCACGAGTATATTCGGGCCTAGATATTGGCGCTGATGCGGTTAAATTCGTGAGTTTGTTGATGATTTCATGAATACTATGCCATTCTTTCTTAGCTCATTACAACAGACAGGTTTTTCGATGACGTTTGCGAATTTTGCCAACCAATCAAGATCGAGCATGCCGTATTTATCCGTGAATGAACATATTATAACACATATATTATACATTATATTATATTATATATTATACATATTATATACATTATATGAACACATAATCCAAGTTCGATAGTGACGCGTTTACTTTATCACTATCCTTTGATAGAATATCTGACTGGTTCAAGATCTATGCGTCACTTTACAATCTACACGACTGTAGCAACATTCGTGATAATACTGATCTTGATGATGACTGTGACGTAGGCCTATCGGACGATGACGTGTCTAACTTATCTGACTCCTCTGATATTGACAGCGATAATCGTGTACCTGCAACCCCTGCATTGTATACTTGTAATGCACTGTTAACTGGCATCGTAATTTGTTGGAATTGTGTTATATTTTTTTCATATTTTTGATAGTCCCTGCCAACATTTTTTCAGTAAAAAAGGATTTGTAGTAAATTCAGTTTTTATATCCAAACTTGAGCTGGGCTCGTTTATGTAGACTATTAACTTTACATAACTCTACACTTTACAATTAACTCTAGATAAAATTAACTCAAAACTAATTCAGTAAGCGTATTTAAACTTGCTTTAAATCATGTTTAAAGACCACAACATAATTCATACATCCAACTGCCTAAAACGAGTGTATTGGTGAAATTTTCAAATAAAATTCAAAATAAAGTGATGGATGCTGTCATAGTGAGCTGCCACAAATGATTTCCAGCTAAAATTAAGACTGATATAGAAAGGAAAAAAGGATTTTACGACACTTGAAATTCCTAGTATTCAGGGGGTGTTCTGAAAATTTTGCCGTCGCGAAAGGGTTAAATTCTCAGCATTTCTTTCTGTTCACTTATTGGAAATGGGCGACGACTGACTGTAAGTGCAGACAAGCACCCAACCCTTTAAGGACTTTCTGCATCATTTCCACTCTGCAATGACATGCTCATTCTTGTTTGTAATAATGTAGTAATATGTAGTCCCTGTGTAATACATGTATTATGTGTAAATCGCATTCTGCTAATTAAAGCGAATCTCCTGTTTCATGTAGACGAGGCAAACGTTTCCAAGAACCAGGCGCCCATAGCCCTTCATCGATAAATATCGCACAGTATAAAAAATCGATATATATCGCTTCGTTTATCGAGGAGTTTTACTTCATGAAGAGCTATCATTAACTTTCATTCGACTCATTATGACTACGGCAATCGCCTGCCCTGTTCCTGGTTGCGGGTTCGACACCGCAGTTGTTTCGCAGGCCGTTGCTGTGGCGTTGCTGAACGCCCACACGACTGTCCACGTGGTCCCCTCTCCAATTACAAGTTCCATCGTTTCTTCAACCGCGCCAACACCACCTGATCGAGGTCCAAAGCTAGAGTGGCCCAAGGTTAACATCGGCGTCTCAGCAGAAGAATGGAACCGCTTCGAAAGACGATGGACCCTATTTCAGAAGTGTGCCGGGATTGACCGCAGTATGGAAAGTCCTCAGCTCTTTCAATGCACAGCAGAAACTCTCGGAGATGCTATATTGAAAGTTGATGCTACCGTCACTGACAAGCCTGTGGAACATGTGTTGAGAGCTATGAAGTCATTAGCTGTGATACCTGTCGCAACTGGCGTCCTTCGCGCTGAGCTTCTTGCCATGCGCCAGAAGCGTGACGAACCTTTTAGAACTTTCCTCTCACGTGTACGTGGGCGAGCAGAAATTTGTTCTTACGCGACGACGAGCTCATGCGATTGCGGTAGGTTTAACACAGTTGATCTCACAGACATGATTATCCGTGATGTGTTGATTGCTGGCATCTATGACGGTGACATTCAAAGAAAGATACTTAGTATCCCCAACATCACATCCAGAGCAGTGAATAACATCGTATCAGTGATTGAGGGCGAAGAAATGACTCGTGACGCCATTCCTTCCAGCGGTATGACTTCTGCCCTATCATCGCTTAAGAGAGAGAAATCTAGCACAACAGCTGTTGACAGGAATCGCAAAGGTAACTGCTCCCACTGTGGTAAGCCTTTTCATCTCTTTACTGAAGGACAAAAAGGCTGGAATTCGAGGCCTCATCCCATGTGCCTTGAATGTTATCATTCTCTTCGCCGAAAGAATCGTCAGCAGACCTCGACAAACGCCTCGATTGTGACTCAGCTATGCTCCGTCGTCGTGGCATCTACATCCAAGAGAAGACGAAGTCGCCCATGCGATTCTATACCGATCCGCCTTTCCCATCACATCTTTACTCGCGGGGAATGGTGCAAGATGAAATTCATGAATCATCCACGAGTTAGACTGTCTTTGTCGATAAATTGCCGGGACTATTCAGCTTTCAACTTGCAATTTCCATTTGTTCAAAATGTGATGATCAATGTCGTTACAGATACTGGGGCACAAGCAAACCTCTGGTCGCTTCACGAATGTCTTGAAATTGGATTCTCCAAATCTGACCTTCTTCCAGTTGATCTCAGTCTTTCTGCTGCAAACTAGTCAGCGATCACAATCGCCGGCGCGATCCTCACTCGCCCTAGTGGAACTACCTAAAGCGGCAGTGTCGTCTCCTGTCATGCTAAAAGTGTGTCACTCCTTCTGTCAAGGGCCTCTACCTCTCTCATGAGACAATGACAGACCTTTGGAATCATAAGTCACGATTTCCCATCGGTTGGGTCAGCCTTTAACGACACTTGCGGTATCCGCCGCGCATGTACAAGCCATAGATCGAGAAGAGTCAACACCGTCAGGAGCTTCGCTCACGACAGATCGAAACAATAGCTCTGAATGTCCTGAAAGGAGCACGGTTCCCCCGATTACTGACACACTGCCTTTTCAACCAATTCCTGAAAACAACAACAAAATGCGCACCTGGCTCTTGGAACCGCTTGCCTCGTCTACATTTAACACCTGCCCGCATCAACTGCTACCGACCATGAAAGGACCGCCATTAGAGATGCACGTCGACCCAGCCGCCAAGCCAAAAGCTTGCCACACTCCAGCGACTATTCCCCTTCATTGGTAGCGTCAAGTTAAGGCCGACCTCGATCGGGACGAAGTGCTTGGAGTGCTGGAAAAGGTGCCTCATGGTGTGCCTGTAACCTGGTGTCATCGTATGGTTGTGACAAGAAAGCATGACGGGACCCCGCGTCGCACCGTTGACTTATCGCCGTTAAACACACACTGCCAAAGAGAGACCTTCGCCAGCGAAACCCCATTCCATCTTGCCCGTCGTATACCTAAGGGTGCATGGAAATCTGCTACCGATGCTTGGAGCGGATACCATAGTGTCCCTCTTCTGGAAACGGACAGACACCTGACTACGTTCGTCACACCTTTCGGCAGATATCGGTGCAAGAAAGCTTCTCAAGGTTTCGCTTCAAGTGTAGATGGTTGCAACCGCCGTTTTGATGCTGTCCTTGCTGACTTTGAAAGAAGACAGCGCTGTGTAGATGGCACCATCCACTACAATGACGACCTCGAATCCCATTGGTGGCGCACGATAGAGTTGCTACGTCGCATCGGAGAATCAGGTATCGTGTTAAACCTTTCAAAGTTTGAATTTCCACAGAAATCCGTGGAATTTGCTGAATTCCGCATCACTGACACATCCATTGAACCACTACCGAAGGTCTTTGATGCAATACGAAACTTTCCCAACCCGGTGAGCACGTCGGAGTTGGTTTGGATTGGTTAACCAGGTGGACAACAATGGGCAGCTTTGCATTATCATAGACCTCTTTCGACCTTTTTTGAGCCCTAGATATCCATTTCAGTGGACCACCGACGTCGATCTAGTTTTCCACAAGTCAAAGGAGTCGATCGTAAAAGTGATCATTGACGGTATTGAAATATTCGACATGAAGAAGAGAACTTGCCTCCGCCCAGACTGGTCTCGCCAAGGAATTGGATATTTTCTCACAAAGAAAAACTGTCACTGCACTTCCAAGTTACCAGACTGTTGTTAAGATGGTTGGCAGGTAACACCTGCTGGATCACGTTTTCTCAGCTCAACCGAGCAACGATATGCTCGAATAGAAGGAGAAGCCCTTACCGTTGCATGAGGTCTTGAGCAATCAAAGTGCTTCACGCAAGGATGTGACGACCTGTTGTTGGTTACGGACCATAAGCCGTCGGTAAAAATTTTCGGAGACCGAACACTTGATGAAATCACCAACACACGCTTATTTCGACTTAAGCAACGCACCCTTCCATGGAGATGCGAAATTCTGCACCTTCGATTGCGAAAATCGAATTGCGCGGCCGATGCCACGTCCAGACACACATCTGAATACAACGAGCAGGCGTCTAGCCACACTGAGACAGCTAGAATGAATTTGATGACAAATGAAGATTACGTCGAATTTAGGATATCAGCTGCCATTGCTAGAGATGCGTCCGATTTCTATTCTCTCAGTTGGTCTGACTTATCCAATGCAACCACTCATGATGGAACTTTGCAGCTCCTCACCCATCACATAGAGCAAGGTTTTCCGACAGGGCGATGTCAGCTGGATCCGCGCCTGACGAACTTCTCGAACATCCACGATGCTTTGTATGTTCAAGACGGCGTCATTATGTACGATGACTGTGTCGTTGTCCCTCAATCTCTCCGTACCGCTACCAACACAATACTGCATTCAGCCCACCAAGGAGTCACTGCTATGGACGCCAGAGCTCGGAGCATTATGTACTGGCCGGGAATCACTAGTGACATAAAGGCTGCAAGATCCTCGTGTACAGAGTGCTGCCGCAACGATCCTTATCAACCTGCAATGCCGCCTGCCTGAGCAACCGTTCCCTCGACACCGTTTGATGCCATAGTTGCCGATTTCTTCGAAGCAGGTGGCTACCACTTTCTCGTTGTAGGAGATCTCTTGTCCGGTTAGGTAGAACTGTTCTCTTCCCCGGTTAGAACCGCCGTGTCTGGAGCCAACGGATTGATCGCCCACTTGCGCTTATTTTTCTCGACTTTCGGCGTGCCTGAATTTATCGCATCCGTCACACAAGAGCTTCTACACCGATGGGGAGTAAAACACCGAAAATCGTTAGCATATTTTCCTCAATCAAACGGTCGAGCTGAGGTGGCAGCAAAAAACAGCTGGAAGACTACTTCTCTCCAATATCTGTCCGTCAGTTTCCATAAACTCCGGCAAATTCCTCCGCGCCATACTTCAGTTGCGGAATACCCCAGGTCCAGACTGTCAAGTATCGCCGGCAGAAATTGTATTCGGACGTCGACTTAGAGATGCCTTTGAATTTGTCAGTAAGACAGAGCGATTCACCAATCCAAACATACGACTAGCGTGGAGAGACGCTTGGATAGCGAAAGAAGCCCTACGCGCGCTTTGCTAAATCAATAGAGCGATTGAAAACGCATGCACGCTATCTTCCTCCACTAAACATTGGTGACCGGATCTTCATCCAAAATCAGACTGGAGCACATCCAAATAAATGGGATCGATCAGGAACATTTGTTGAAGTCAATGACAATGGTCAGTATGTCATTAAGGTAGATGGCTCCGGACGACTAACAATACGCAATCGACGTTTCCTTCGACGCTATGTCCCTTCAGTCACATCTTTACCATATCTGCCACGTTCCCCTGAACTAACAGAGGTCTCTCCCTCAATGCCTCTCACAGACACTTCTTCTGCATACCTAATAGGGCCGCTGCTGCCTTCGACCACTGTGCCATCAACTGTTGACTCCCCAAGCTCACCTGGCTTGCATACGAAGTCCCCTATTGGTTCGCCCACTTTTGTGACAACTCGTTCACGTCGTGCAGTGCCTCCTCGCAAGTTCTATGACGCTAATAAAGGCACGTGGAGCACATCACACATCACGCGTCACCTGATTTTCTCTGTTTTCTTCTATTATACTTGAGAGGGGATGATCCCAATGTGTCGCTTATTGTTACACATGACGCGTCACCTGATTTTCTCTGTTTTCTTCTATTATACTTGAGAGGGGATGATCCCAATGTGTCGCTTATTGTCACATAGTACCATGTGTTTGACATTTTAGTTGAGTTTAGACTTACAAACTGAGAAGGGATGCAATTGCATGTTCATTCTTGTTTGCAATAATGCAGTAATATGTAGTCCTTTGTGTGATGCATATGTATAAATCGTATTAAAGCGCATCTCCTGTTTCAGGAGATGGCCCTTCATCGATAAATATATCGCTTCATTTATCGAGGAGTTTTACTTCACACTGATGGAGCATCACTTCTGTCTACAGAATTCGTTTGCTCAAGCGCGTCAGTTAACTAGAATTACAAACTAATACAAAACGCAAGCTTCCTTTCATTTTGCCAGTTAAAATCTGATGATGATGATCTTAAAATGATGATCACAAGATAGAGTGGTTCGGCAGAAAGCGTCGGAATTCTTGTAGTAATGGAATTACATTCGATTACTTCACATAAACATATGTAGGTGGAATCTAATAATGCTGGACTGCCAATCAATTGGCTTGTTGATCTGAGCATGGGGAACAAGCTGCCTTCATGTATACACATTGTACATGTAGGAGATGGGAGCATGCAGTGCAGGAAAAAATCAGTTTCAAGTTAACAGTAGGATAATTGTACTAGCGAGCTAAGAAAATGAAAAGCAATAGAGGAATTGCAAATTACAATGTTGCACGCAACAACGCCGACCTCTCCATGACAGCAGGGCAAATGTAACAAATTGAATAACATGAAAATGACATCGTGATCTTCAGAACAAATATTTATGAAAACATGGAATGAAAAACAAAGGAGTTGGGATAATATTCGCCGTATGGGATTCCAGCATACTTCCAGTAGGAATAGGAAGGACAATGCCGTGCCACCAACAGACCTGAAACCTATCAGAAAGACGTTCCGGCTATTTTTGATTGTCGTTGAAGTTACCGATAAGATAAGCATTGACAATTTTGAGTAGACGATGACATGCGAATAGGAGTACACATGAAAAATATTAATGAATTGGAGTATGTGAATAATATATAAATCGTTGGGTTTGAATAATGCTGGTAATTAACAGATCATATTTTCATTGGTAGATCGCAAGTATTGCGAACATTTGCTCCATCAGAGGCCGTCATACATATTCCATGATCGTATTTTCAAGTCGACTGTGTCTGCATTGATGTTGCATCAGATTTGCAGGAGCGCAGACTAATACTTGGCTGAGAGACTTTTTAGCAAAAACGGGCGGGAATCGGGGATGTAAATTCATTTTTATTCATTTGAAAGGATGTCGGACCCAATAAACGATTATTGCTTTGATTACGAGGAAATATTATGATGCACATCACGTGGTGCTGAGGATAATGTGAAGAAGTCTTCACAAAAATCTCATGGGCTTTGAAGCAAATGTGCCGCATCACGCGAAAAAGAGCAGCCGCCGCTGTCAACAAAAAAATAATATGATAACATAATACACATACACCACTAGATGTGTAAATGATCTTTTCTAGTATAAGAATATAAAAAATAATTAGAATTCACAAAATTATAACTAAAAGATACAGCGGCAGAAAAAGTTAGAAAAAGATTTGGATGACTCGTCGGTTGCTCATCTGCAATCATCCATTTCATATCTAGCAGGCTCTTCTGAGGACAAAATCTAACTTAATTTCCTGAGGCTTACAAGTTAAAATATTGGAAACTGAGAAAAGATCAACCATGAATGCACGAATGCATGGTAAATCTTATACATTGCAAAAGTCTTCATAGCGAGGAGAATAAGCCGAAAAAGAGGGCGAACCGGGCCTAACTATTACTTAGAAAATGGCTCTTGGCAGGCTCCCAAAATTCACTTTCATTCGCAGTAGTGTGCGGCATTGGTTACTAAACCACACAACATAGTAAATAGCAAAACAAGAATTTCCAAAAATTTTGACTTGCATTCTTGAAAAGGGGCGACTGAGTTGCAGTCATTTCACCTAATCACAAGTACTAGTTCACATCCACCGACATCAACAATTCCACATGTAACAGTCAGCTGTAACTGTGATGCAGCTCAATATTCAATAATTAGTAGAACTATCTTCAAAAGCAGTGAATTATCACAATCAAGCAGCTATCTCAGGACATTTCAATAATTTGGAAACAGATTTACTAAAAAAATAAAAATGGTTATCTCAAATGCAGTGCGGTAAGGCTGCATGTTAATAGGGAGCTGTGTTGATGTTTAGGCCAACTACTGATTTTTGAACATGAGATGAAATGGCTGTTCAGATCTGTTCCATTTTTTTTGACAAAATGCTGCTTATTGCTTACTTACATATAATTCTCCTAACCAATTGAATGCTAAATTGCAGACAGTAGTTCTTTTCAAGGACTGCTACGGAACAGCTATCTTCGGTGAATGCAAGCAAACATAGACGTACATGTAAGTAAAAAAAAGAAATGAATTATAGCGGAAGTTCTTAGCTCAAAACTTCCTGTGCTCCAACAGTACACGACATAGAAATAAACTGTTTATCTGAAGTTTGCTAGAATGGAAATTGACTCAAGGTCGCGGCACATCCGGGGAAACTAAGTTGGGGCATGAAGAACCAATTAGAAGCTTCGATTCACTCATGTGACTGATTCTAACCCAATGATACAGACGTTGGCAGGTGCATCTAAGTGAAAGTGCGTGCGATTTATGTGCCGTTATTGTGCATTGCATGAAGCTTAATTTCCATTCTAGAGGTTTTATTATTGTCAATTTCTATGGTACACGACATGTCCACAAGCGAAGGATCATAGCGCGGACGCGAGCACGTCGGAAAAGAAAGTTTTAAGTCTTCCGATAAAGATGCGGTACTCGAGGAGCATTCACATAATATGCAGAATTCCTTGTCACAAGTGACATAAAAATCAATCACACAGTTACTTTATTATTCACACAAATTTCTCCGGTCAGAAAAATGGTGAACAAAACACACGCAAGTTGCTTAAGAACTTCTGTACACGGAAAAATTACACCGGTAACTAGTTTTTACCCTCCTCACAGATAATTCGCTAATCTGGACGAAGTTGGAAAACGTACGCTGCATTTTAACTCCGGGCAAATCGCCTGACTAAGATTTCAGCAACATCCATGACTATTATTACTAAAAAATGATCTTAACATTTCATTCAGACATAGGGGAAGGAAAACTGATATTACTGACAATTTCTGCTTTTCAGTGATATCAAAAGTCGGCTTCGCGATTCCCAATTATCAATTTAGCTTATTCAAATGTTCTCCTGCTGATCTACTAATTATTTGTCATGTTTATGCTATTGTCTCACAATGGATAATTAATTGGCTAGCAAGGGCTCTGTTAATGAGCTCATTATAAAAGCAAAAATTGTTTCAAGTTGATTTCTGATGACATTTTGTCTAAAGCTATTGTGCTAAAACCATGTGACCATCTTACTGAACTGGATTGAAGGCATTGAATGACTATAATGTGGCCAGACAATTAATTAAGTACAAAAGTAGGATGATATGCATAAGTGAATTAGGCAGCGTTTCGCAGATCACGAGATTACCCAGACAGTAGACGGATTTCAGAAGCACGCTATTGGCATATTAAATTCATTTCTGTGGGTATTCACTAAGTATGACTTTTGACACTACTGATATTTCGTCTGAGTTGCTACGTCTGTGGTAATCAATAAATGCTGGTTTTTGCAAGCACAATGAAAATCGAGCAATCAAATATTGAGTTAAATCCTCAGTTGAAAAATTGGAACACGACTAAACAGCAGCCATGGTGGTAACTCATTGCTTAATTACCGTATTTCCTCGAATAATAGCCGCCCTCGAAAAGTAACCGCGGCTAATTCGTAGTAGCAATTAATAGCAATAGCGTTTCTCGGGAACTTAGTAATGCCACACATTTACACATGCACACCCATTTCCTAGATATCATAAGGAACATAAGGAATATATCATATCCTGGAAATCCTGAGCTACGCCGTCGATAACAGCCGTCGGGCTATCGCTCCATGCGCAGTTTTGTATTGTTCTTGGTAAGAAGATGGTGAACTATTCGTTTGACGTCAGTTTGCTGTAACTTCCGGTTATCTGACATATATGGTTTATCGACGAAAATTGTTCTAAATACTGTCCGATTATGAAGAAACCAGAAACGTACGACTACCTGAGTCGAATATACAGTGACTTTAAGTTGAGAATGGACGTATTCTACTATTCAAACTGTTAATTTCTATGGTTTCTGCCCATAAATTCTGCTCGTGTGCTGCAAATTTCGCTGAATTTCCGTTGCAGTTATCCATTCCATGAGCGCTAAAATCAAGTCCTCTGCACGCACATAATTTAACATTTTTTATTTTTTATTTTATACGTAACTATAGCATTTTGATGTGTGTTTTGTTTTTCATCCGTTTTGTTAGACATAGCCCAGCGATGATTCTTATGTTTCGTAGACTTAAACCCGTATCAGTTATGAACTGCCGAAATTCTATGACAGAAGAAAAGTATCTACATCTTATTACCGAGCGTTTCCGTTTCGTCACCTCACAACCAATCGATTTTATAGAAAAACATGCTCTCGTACAGGGATAAAAATGACGGTATTTTGCCTTCAAAGAGCAAAGAATGCAAAAAGCGTAAGAAACAAATTACACGATTCATCTGGAATTTCAGATTTAATATACATGTAGTACAAATATAAAACTCACATAACTCGATCGTCAGCTTTCATATATCAGGCCTAATTGTCAAATAATCTGATTAGCCGAGATACTGCATTCGAAAGATAATATCCCTTTTTAATTGGCATTCAAGAGAAAACGAATATTGAGACAAGTTTATTAAAGCTTAAGTGGTTCATAGTAATGTAATGTTCCACTGCTGCATATGATTAGGATTTCATGTGCTCAGCGGCCGCCCTTTTTCATCGGCGCAATTGGTAAAATAACATTCTAAAATATACATTTAAATTAAACAATCGAAAGTTTAATCTTATGGTGTCGAGTTGGAAGAATTCTTGAGTTTTTACAAATAGAGCGTTTCTTTATGTTGTTACACTCATTTTTCCTGAAGAGAACTAGAATGTATATTCACATCAGTGCAAGCAGTATTTCAAAGGAAGACAGGAGGCCTATGCACGCGACTATAGTGTATCTAAGAAATTCTGACCACAGCACCTAACTTCGACAATGAAAACAGCATTCAAATTTCAAAAAATCGGGACAGCTAAATTTCGAGAGTTTCGAGGGCAAAAAATCGGGAAAGTTGTCAGCCCTGAAATGGTCTTTCGTCTATTGCGGATTACTGCGAATTCCAAAATACTCCGATCGTCAAGATTTCTTCGGATCATTATGCACAGGGTTTGTCAATAATGTGAATCCATCAGATCATCAGTTTAAAAGATAGCTGTTGAAGGAGAAAGTTCACAAACTTATCAGTAGAACTCTGATAGTAGAACTCAGCAGATCGTCTATCATATCGATATTGATTGATACTGTCACTGATCCTGCACGCATTGTGCGCACCGCACACACCATGACATTTTTATCTTTGAACTGATTGCCTATGCTGATGAGCTAAGGTACTCTGTCAACTGTGAGCAATTATATTAACAATACAATATAAGAGGCTTCCATGCAAACTGAAGAGGGGAGGAGGTGTCGTTTTTTGTAAACTTTAACGTCACTATTCCGCCACTGAACGGAGCTGACATAGTCTGAGTTTAACTGGAGCTTTGTGATACTTTTAGTCTGCAAGCCCTTCAGCACGATTTCCAGTAACACCTTCAAGGTTCGACCTCCACACCAACAGATCGCTAACCAGACACTTAAGCAAAGTACCACGTAGACCCTGTCTAAACCTCAGTGCACAGCACAACCTATAATTGAGATTCAGAGCATTTGAGCTATGTATTTAAAGTTATGTAAATCTTCCTTACGAAGCAGCTGTATGTAAACAGATAGATCTAACAGTATCGAGGTGATAGCATGGTTTCAACAATCCATCACTTGTAAACAAGCGTGTTGTGCAATATTTATTTCAGGAAACAATTTGTCGACGAGAAATTCGGTTATCACAGATTATATCATAAACGTTTGAACAGTACTTGAAAACACTCAAAGTCACCGAATAAGTCAGTTTTAATTTCATGTTTAAGTGATACTAAGAATAACAATTTGACCCTTGCCGTGGATGTGAAAATAAAAAGCAAATATTTAACGACTGAAAAAAGAATCAGCGGAAATATTTTAATGCAACTGTACAAACAATATTTATCAGGGGTTCACGCCGTTAACCGGTTAACCGCGGTCAATTTCTTTACCGTGGGTGGACATATTTTGACATTTAACTGAGCTTAATTTTTTTTAATTTGAGCAGTTAATTTACAGCGGCTGACCGTGGTTAGAATTAGAATGATTTCTCTATAATAAAATTTGCATATTTCGGTGTTAAGAGAATCACATGCAGTGATATCATACTCAAGTGTCTAATTAGTGCTTGATGTTACCGCTCGCCACGCCACTAAGTCTGCTAGCATGTGTTAAAAATCACATGAAATGATGCTAAACGAGACTGAAGGTTGGATTATCAAATAACAAGATTGAAAAGACCACTCATTGGCAAAGAGAATGCCTGTGGAAAGTCCGCTCTTGATCGACCACGGACCGATCCTTTTTCACGTCAAATGTCAAATTTGCTGATGTCAGGATGATGCAGCAGACTGAATTTTGATAACCAAATATCACTCACAAATTATAAATTTCAAGAATAAGGTGCATAAACTTAAGCTAAAAAGTGCAAAGGCAAAAAGTGCTAATAATGTTTGCAGTCATTTGATATTGATGCTGAATGCTATGGAGTGAAAACTGAATAGGTATGTCGGAAAGTCGACAGTTAAGAAGCATAAAGATGGAAAACATGCAGATGTCAATACGTACGCAAAATGCAGCAAAGTTAGAAAACATTGGAAAATGTGAAGTGTGACCCAGAATAACCACGATATAACCCAACCAAACTCACCAAGTACTAGCTTGACAGAAACCTGCACTGCTTTTGCAGGCCATGATATGTTACAATGGCTGCTGACATATAGGGATGCTCCACTGACGTCAAGCTGTCAAGGAACGCAGCTACTTGACTCACAGTGATAATGCTATTGATATTAATACGGGTTTCAAAATCGTGGACTCTTGTAAAATCCTTGGATTCATTTTTGATTGCAATATGAAATGGGATCTTCAAGTTGCCGCCGTTATTAGGACAGCATCTCAAAGACTGCATATCATCCGATGTCTTAAGTTCAACATTTCCAAAGAAAATCTGATTATGATTTATCATTCCATAGTTACATCTGTCTTCCTGTACTACTACTACTACTACTACTACTACTACTACTACTTTAATGGGAAGGTCCCCATTATACTTCCTAATGGCAGTTCGTTGCAACAATATCATGCACCCGTAACACAGGTTCCAACCCTCGTGAATATCTTTGATACGAGTGAGCTATTTATATGAGCCATCAAATCAGCGCTAGTGGCTGTGGAACCAGCGTCTGCCAATTCCGACGTCCATATCCCGAATATCTAATTGGCATATTGCAACAATACATATCCCGGGTACAGCTATCCCGATCGCATTGTCGAATGCCGGCATCAGCATATTGCATGCAACAACAAGATAATACTAGGAACATGCAACACATTCATAAGAACTCAAGAAGCTATGATTTAGATTTTACCTCGTTTCTGACTCTCTACATTATACATGTACGAGCACAACAAATGCTAAAGTAAGGTAACCAGCTCATACCTATGGCAACAAAGGACATTGCAACATCTCAGCTTCGCATTTGTCAAATATTGACACATTCATATGGAGCATTATCAATTATTTAACAGGGAAGGGCCATAACATTTGGCCTTTTGAATCCAATCAGCCAATTAACTACATGTAATTTTTCAGTGAAGAGATGCACCCTCACATCTACTCTGGATCCGATGCACTAATGTCTACACGTACATGCGACTTTCTCAGATAACAGGAAACTTTTTACATTAATCGCCACCCCCTCATTTGCCCGCAATAACTTCAGAAATGCCAGAGTGAAGAATTCATTATTGGAAAGTGATGATCAGCTTGATAAGTCGTGTGAAAATAGAAATTCTCACTCATTGAAGCGATGATCCGGTCGTATTTACTATTCTTTCTCGCCTTGCCTTTCTGATCTTATCACAGGTTGATGAAAGAAACAATAATGAAAGCCTTTTCAGGAAATAATGATAAAACTGCATTATCTAAGTCAATCAACACAATTCACAATCTGATTAATGATTCAACTAAAGGACAAGCTACTAAATTCGTGACAGCATTACTTGTGTATGATGCATAAACTGCGCTTTTAGAGCAGCAATTTCAGAATTTGCATGCACGATAGTCAGGGCTGAAGGGAGAGACAATCTGAATACCCTTAGCCGCAGAAAATCATTATGGAATTCCCATCTTCCATCGGATTGTTCGTTGAAGAAAATGCTTATTACATCTATCCTGCATTTTGAATAATTGAAGCAGTGTTCCCGTTTTGTTATTTTGCCTAGAACGGTATATATATGAAGTCCAGCTCAGGCATGGGAACTGACTACGGGGGTCACATTTACGTCACTCGCGAGAACCTACTTGGTCTGCAACAGTCCACTGAAACATTCCTGATTTCCAAAGAGTTTATCTTGAGTTTTAAGACGGCCATAAATATCTAATGCCCTATCCTTAACGATGCAATGTACAAATAAAATATTCATTAGTTTTGTACAAGGCAAGTGAGACATTAAAGCTGAAGCCGATAGAATAATGTTTTCAGCTACTTTTGTCGTAAATATACCGTGGATGCTTTTTCAAATTCAAAACATGATTCATGACTGAATGCATGGCCGATCGTAAGGAGGAGGGCAAACGGGCCATGGCAACACCTTTCGTCCTAATTGCATACAATTTTTCGGTAGGCATTAACATGTAGGATGACAAATCGTGTGTTTTGAATAATACAAAGTATTATAGCTGAGCGCACCAAATTTGTTGTCCAATGATTTTCTTGTATTTCTTGACAATACTTAAGGAGTTTGTGTCCTTGTTTCCTTTAATCAGGGAATTACGTAGGACTAGGACAGGACTAAATTGAATGTCACTGATCTGTGCGTTCAAGATTCTTTGGACTACTGAAGCATCTGCTTGCCCATTTGTAAATATAAAACAATGTCGACTGCGCATCTGTGAAAATAACGGCGTTGATGACTTTTCAAGACGAAATGTGTGTTATTTTTACTGTTAAGAAATGAAAAGTCGGCAAAGCAGGAGTCTGCAGTTAATCAAGCATAATCAGTGATCACCCACGGACATCGTCAAGGGCAGTGCGAGTCACTGGTTGTCCATGTCTGACCAAGGATAATAATTCTACGAAAAATGTTTGAGCCCTACTTCACCGAGCTATTTTGAGCTCCGAAAAACTTGAGGGGGGAGCTTTTCGGAGGGAAAAAACTGGACTCCATCTGATTATGATGCTCCCATGATTCAATCGTTCTCAAAATTACTCTGTTGCACAATTGACGTATGCACTTTCCAATGGTGCTGTCTGTTATAAACTAGCTCATCTTGACGTGTGTGAAGTTAGCGGAACCACCCAGCGGAACCATTTTTGTTATAGCTTAATTCTAAACAAAACAGCTGCCATGTTGTCAATTTCAGTCTCCTGATTACGAATCTGAGCTCAGATTTTACAAATTCACAGTCGTTTTTGAGAAAATCAAGTTTGAAGATAAAAGTGGTTCCGCTGTGAAGTTAGCGGAACCATCCAGCGGAACCAATTGCTGAGTCTCGCTGATTGACGCAGTAAATCAATTTCTTTTGGTCACTACCCGATCAATTTTGTTGTGCTGATCACGAATATGTGCCTCATCTTTCAAAACAATGCAGATTTCACCCGGAAATCTGAATTTCACTTTTTCTGCAAGCTGATTGTGAAGTTAGCGGAACCATATTTTAATACAAAGAATTTCTCAGCAAAATCCATCCTCTCCTACTAATTTGAAGCTCCTAATCACAAATCTGTAATCAGATTTTCAAAACTCGCCCGCATTGCAAAGATATTCCTCTATGTGGGTCCGCTGTGAAGTTCGCGGAACCACCTACTGGCATTAAAATTTCAAATTCTAATATTTGTAGAGAATCACTGCAATAGACATACCAAGAGAATGGAATTGCTTCACTGATCACGGTTTGCCGTCCGATTTCACGGGAGGACAAGTACTTGCCGAGAAAAATTGATTTTGCGTTTTCATGGACTTTTCTGCAAGCTGATTGTGAAGTTAGCGGAACCATATTTTAATACAAAGAATTTCTCAGCAAAATCCATCCTCTCCTACTAATTTGAAGCTCATAATCACAAATCTATAATCAGATTTGCAAAACTCGCCCGCATTGCAAAGATATTCCTCTATGTGGGTCCGCTGTGAAGTTCGCGGAACCACTTACTGGCATTAAAATTTCAAATTCTAATTTTTGCAGAGAATCACTGCAATAGACATACCAAGAGAATGGAATTGCTTCACTGATCACGGTTTGCCGTCCGATTTCACGGGAGGATAAGTACTTGCCGAGAAAAATTGATTTTACGGTTCTCAAGGATTTCATCGGAATCTCAGCAAAATCCAACCCACTCATCTATTGACTTCAGAGGCACAGCAGCATGCACCGAGAAGGGAAGTGCACAAGAGCTACTTCCACATTGTGATGGTGCAATAGAATTGTGCTGTAATAAATGATGGTTCGACTGATCTGGAGAGGGTTGGATTTTGATGAGATTCCGATGAAATCCTTGAGAACCGTAAAATCAATTTTTCTCGGCAAGTACTTATCCTCCCGTGAAATCGGACGGCAAACCGTGATCAGTGAAGCAATTCCATTCTCTTGGTATGTCTATTGCAGTGATTCTCTGCAAAAATTAGAATTTGAAATTTTAATGCCAGTAGGTGGTTCCGCGAACTTCACAGCGAACCCACATAGAGGAATATCTTTGCAATGTGGGCGAGTTTTGAAAATCTGATTACAGATTTGTGATTAGGAGCTTCAAATTAGTAAGAGAGGAAGGATTTTGCTGAGAAAGTCTTTGTATTGAAAAATGGTTCCGCTAACTTCACAATCAGCTTGCAGAAAAAGTGAAATTCAGATTTCCGAGTGAAATCTGCATTGTTTTGAAAGATGAGGCACATATTCGTGATCAGCACAACAAAATTGATCGGGTAGTGACCAAAAGAAATTGATTTACTGCGTCAATCAGCGAGACTCAGCAATTGGTTCCGCTGGATGGTTCCGCTAACTTCACAGCGGAACCACTTTTATCTTCAAACTTGATTTTCTCAAAAACGACTGTGAACTTGTAAAATCTGAGCTCAGATTCGAAATCAGGAGACTGAAATTGACAACATGGCAGCTGTTTTGTTTAGAATTAAGCTATAACAAAAATGGTTCCGCTGGGTGGTTCCGCTAACTTCACACACGTCTCATCTTGTTACCATGAATATCAGTTTAAAACTCAGATTCCAATATGCTTTTTACAAAAAAATGATTTTTGATTAACTGTTGGAAATTGATGGCTGATAGCTTTGATAAACGATACGTTTTCATGGGTATCACATAAAAGCGTCTTGTAATAACATTGATGACATGTTTAATTGCATTTTGAACAGTTGGACGTGCTGAATACAACTCAACTTGAGATTTTTGAAAAAATGTAATTCATAAATGGGCTGCTACTATCGCACTTATAAATTGAGCAGAGCAAATACAGCAACTGCACTTGCACGCAATGCATCAAGTACATTTTGTGGCATGATAGGCATGAGTTATATGCTTGCCTCGTCCGCTGTTTGTAATGTCTCTGGTAAAAAGTTGACATCACTACTTATAAACCTTTTGTGAGTAGTGTTGATATATTATTGCTATTATTCATATAAAACATGGATACATGCATGGATGAATGGAAACGGCAATTATAGCTTCATGTGTACTTTGTCAGTTGTCTACAAGCAATTTGAAATGATTAATGTGCTTCATTTTGCAAGAAATTGACAAAATTTTTAGATTTTCAAAAAGTACTTTTTTAACGGTCAAACTTTTGATGTTTCCATGTGTCAAATTTGAAAATGCGTGGTAGCTAAAAGTCGCAAGGAACTAGAGTAACTGCTATTGCAGTTTTGGAGCAATATGGAAACTTTTCGGGTGTCTAGGAGCCTCTTCCAGGGAAACAGGATTAGCACGTTTCGGTTTATAGCGTTTGACATTCCACTTTACTTTTGATAAGCTTCTCTGTGGATCACGATTCTTTTCGCTTGCCTTTATGAAGGAAAATCTTATCCAGGTCGAACGGCGAGCATCTATTTGACATAATAAGGACTTGCATGCACAATCTCACAAATGCAAACATTTTGCATGGTCATTGTTTACCTTGGTGATAATTGCATATAATTTTTCCTAGGCTCTATATTTTTATCTACTGACACTTTCTCCCTAAATTCACGCACAAAGGCTTAACAACATGGACTTGTAGATCTTGAAACGCTGCATATAAAAATCATACTCCTGAGTGTCACAGCCAGTCGCTTTCGGTTATAGGTAAGGTTAAAGGATTCCCATTGGAATCCAAAGGTAAACTTCAAAAAATATCCATGGATTGTGAAACACTGAAATTTTCGTACATTTTCTTTTGCAGAAAAGAAACTATTTATCAGAATACCATGAAATTTGAAACATGATTGAGTTCAGAACATTGACTTCGATATAAAAGTTGAAGTGAGTCAAATGAGTAAAATGAGACAAAATGAGTAAATCTCAAGCTTTGACTTAATTTTGGCGATTTTACTCATTTTGTGGAGGCTCTTGGACATCAAATATTGAATCATGTGACTCACTTCAACTTCTATATCGAAGTCGATGTTCTGAACTCAATCATGTTTCAAATTTCATGGTATTCTGATAAATAGTTTCTTTTCTGTAAAAGAAAATGTGCGAAAATTGCAAAGTGTTTCACAATCCATGGATATTTTTTGAATTTACCTTTGGATTCCAATGGGAATCCTTTAATTAACCTTACCTATAACCGAAAGCGACTGGCTGTGGCACTCAGGAGTATGATTTTTATATGCAGCGTTTCAAGATCTACTAGGCCCTTTGTGCGCGAATTTAGGAAGAAAGTGTCAGTAGCTTCCGTCCTGAGATGCATGCTGAGATATCATTCCATGCATAGTTTCCTGTGTTATCTCATAGCTTGCCTTGATAGCTACATGTATGTGAAGATTGTGTGTTTTCTGTCAATGATCTCAAAGTTGATGTATACTAGTAATGCTGTCAGTTAATTTTCCGTTTGATGACCTTGTGCAAAGATCACATCAGCCACACGAAACATGTCAAGGCCTTTTTAATGCAACTTCAAGGTTCGGCTTTTTCTTTTAATTTTCACATTAGCATGTAGAAATATGACATTGCAGCAAAGGTGAAAAATGACCTTCAGTATTAATAGTAAAACACGTTTCTAGACTATCCTTGATATTTATAGCTAGGTGTTCTCGTCAAGTCAATCCATTTCGATGGTGCTCCCATCCTGGACTAATGGTTTTCTCGAATGCAAAACGAGACGAAATTCGCGAAAATTTAAGATTTCAAAAAAAGTTGATAAAATTTGAGAAAATTAGATATCCACGTAACTTAAATGAAAATAATACGTATAACACTCATTAATCATTTGAGGCAGTCATGTCCATACTTAAGCTTTTTCATTTGCTTTCTTAGCAACTCAGCAATGAAACGAGAGAGATCTTATTTTTTCGGAGAATGTTTACACCAAATCACTCACTAAGCTTGAATTCACTAATCAGGCGATCATCCGCAAGTCACTCGCCTTAGTCATTCTGGAGCTTTGCAATGTATGACACAATTCACTTTAACAACAAGAAGTGAATTCTACGCTGCTATTCCCAGTAGAGTTTGGCTTGACTAGAAATCACATTATTAGCCTACTATATGATTAAAGCACTTCCTGAAAATTCTTTTGTGCATTTTTCATATTCTAAGGAGCGAGCAGTAAGTGATTGTGAATCTTTCATGAGTTCTTCTTGCGCTTACCATATAATCTATAGTCATGTATAGGTTTACATGCATTTGAGTACAGTCGCATACAGCACTTGCAATATAAATTTCGTTTCATCCTTTCAAGTAATATGTGAAATCTCTTACACATTTGATAACATATTTCGCCTTAAATGATTATTTAGCTCATAATATTCCCTCTAACAAATGTATTAATTAGGCTACTTGATCAAAAGTATGAGTTATTCTTACATTATGAGTATTAGTAATATCCGGCAAAGTAAGTATGTATAAAGTAGTAGTATGCATAAAGTTTGTAGTAAGTATAGTAAGTATGAGTTAATCCGGCAAATGTATCATAAAATGTACCGCAGACGCTTCGCCCTCGGTTTGTTCACTGTAAATAATTACAAAGTGTGCTGGACAATAATCCAAGTCTAAGAGAGCGAATCTCAGAGGTCTCCACTGCCTGTTGGGAACAAAATCGGTTTAGGAACTTTTGATCACTTGACTGAGACCAACCGATGGAAAAATTTTGTAATAGACTACTTATCATCAAGAATGCATCGCGAAGAAAAGAATTTTTTAAATGCGAAATGTACGAAATTTGCGGGTTTCGGATGCGAAATTTGATAATATTTTTCACAAATAACCATTAACCTAGCTCAGACTCCCTACAATAATAAATTGAATATTGTTTATTCCAATGTACTAACGGACAGCAAACCTAGCGACCGCATATTCCTTAGAATTCATACTCTCCTACCTCATTGAAAATCACGAGTATCAAAACACTTGCGAGCTGCATGAGTGGGATACAATCTTCTCAGTTCCCATTTACACTTTTGTTCTGTGCCTATGATTCAATATTCATCTTGATTTCCGACAGGAAACTGAGAGAAAATCAAATGTATGAACACTGAACTGCAATAATTTCTAAAGTACAAAATGGATAGAAACATGCAAGAAAAGAGGAGACTCCCTGCAGAGCACTGGCTAGTGTTTGTTGTGAGAGGAGCACATATGGTTTCGATGATGTCAACTACACATGGGAGTCTCCTAGACGATCGGAATCACAGGTTTGTGTCACTCAATCCAAAGAGAATTCCTGCTGTGATCCAGCGATGAAAAAATACAACTGGAACAAGATGAATGAGTGTTTGTATTTCCATGCCTCAGTGATTAAATGACAAGTGTGGAGGGGAGTTTTACGTGCAAAACCGAAGTTGGTGAAAGTATGAATACACGACTTACAGCAGGAAGCAGATAATTTCTTAACAAAAGAATTTAAGAAGGCTAAATCAAATTTTGCTTTTTTAAAGTGCTTTGTTAATAGGAGTAAAAGTAGGAGTGATCATGATTCACTTTTCAGTTTCAGCTGGCTATGCTGTGAGGACAAGACAAGAAGACTCTATAAAAAGAAATTTACCGAAGTGAACGAACCTTGTGACCAAAAATGCATCCCCAGGGCCAGGGGTTGATAGAGGCACATACATCCCCCTCCCAACGGAGAATTCTCCCTTCATGTTAATGTGCATTATATCTCCTCATTATCATTTTATAGACTAATTCAATTGATTGTTTTGATTGTCGAAATTCAACGCTTCATCGTCCTTCGACATCTGTCTGCAAACTGCATAATGTGTGTTTATTTGTGTTTACACACAATTACACATTTGCGTGAAATATATTAAATTTTATACATGACATCTCAGTACACACTTATTCAGATGATCTTCTCAACAGATTGGCATTGAAGTAAGTTATATTTATGTCTACCCTGCAGCATGTGTTCATATTGAGGCCATCCAAACTACCAGGCTGTCTGATGCGCATCGATTTCCCGGGGGGATTGATTCGGCCATCTCCTTGACTTTTAATGCATTCCTTCGAATCATGAATGAAATTTACGGTGCTACAGATTTAGTATTTGAACTTTCAAATATTGGTCCACATGCTCTATCTCGTCCATCGTCGTACTATAAAAAGAAATTAAAAGAAGAATCACGGATCTTAGCAGATTTTTGAATTTGCCTATCTCCTTTACGATTGCAATTTACGATGCCAAACTACTGGTAAGCACAAAAAGAGATTAATAAAAAAGAAATTTGGGCAAGGAGCACAACTCAAATATGCGTGTATGAAATGTGAAAGATTTTCTTCCAAAAATCAACAATGCCATTTTGGGTGTCCTCTTCACATCTGAGCAAGGCTACAGAAGTTCAATAGCCGATGGCCACCCTCTCCACATAAAACAGTCAGACACAAGCAAGGAATTATACGTATAGGAGACGAGTGCAATTTTCGCAGCGTTGTTACTAAAATATTCCAAATTAGTCATCGATTTCTGAAGGAAAATCTAGATCTCTGGTTATTGAGATTCTTCAAAATGAGAAAGTTAGTATTTCGATTTCCTATTAACTAAGGCGCCCACTGAACGATGTCACTGCGTGCCGTGCATGTCTATCTTGCATAATATTGAGATTTATATGACCGATATCAGTAGAATTGTAGATATTTAACGATAGAATATAATCGTTTATTCTACTACAGACTGTTTCATAAAAAATGGATCACCCTTAAACATCGCCTTAACTTCAACTTTGTCTAACTCCGCCAAACTTGAACGAATTTCTCTGAAATTTGGAAGATATGTCAGTTGTGCTTACTAATATCATTGTTGGAAATTTCAAGCATGAATATTGAGTTGTTTTCCTGTTATAGATAAAAAAAGTAGTAGATAATTTGATCTTCATTTAGCAATGTTACACAAAATCATACTTCACTCTTATAAAATTACATTTGTTTCCTTTGTTATGTAATATGTTGTTCTACAAGCCAAAAGCTATCAAGCAAAACAAAAATAAAGAAAATCGGTCAATCAGAGCCAGTATAGCACCATTATTTATCAACAATAATGTAACTGCTACATGTGATTAACTGGACTTCATGTTCCATAGCTTCCTGACTTCGTTGCGGTGGTATTAGCAGCACTCCTGATTGCTTTCAGCTAGAAATCTATCTCTTACCGGTTGAAAACAATACAAAGCACAAATGAACAATAACGAGATCGCATTCACAAAAGGCAAAGTATCAGCCTTGCTAGAACTAGGGTTTTCTTTGCGAGCTACAAGCAAGCGACTAAATGTCCCTTACACAAATGTGCATCGATGGCATAATGATGATTTTCGACTATGTCGTAAAGAGGGCTCTGGCCGTCCACGCAAAACATCCAAACGTAGAGACCGCCTAATTTTGAGATTTGTTGAAGTTGATCCAAGTCTCTCGTTAACTGAGATGGCTGCACTAGACTCGTCTATTTCTAAGTCCACTATTCGTAGAAGACTTATTGAGTCGAATTTCAAGAGCTGTAAGAGGCCCTCTCAGATCGAATTATCAGATCAGCATACAAAAAGACGTCTCAGATGGGCAATGACTTATGAAAGTCTCAATTAGGGCTTAGGACATTATCTTGGCCAGCTCGTTCTCCTGATCTGAATCCCATAGAAAATGTATGGAGTATTCTAAAACGTAACGTTCGTCGTTCACTGCTACCTACAGATGGCGTATCACAACTTACGTCACCGTTAAAAAGAGAGTGGAGAAAGTTAGATCAGTCAAAAATCAACGATATCATCGAATCAATGCCTAGACGAATTGGTAATGTCATTGACAATAAGGGTAGGGCCACAAAATATTAGCTTCTTAAGAACCGTTACTGTATCATAGCTTATCAGATTATATAAGGACATTTCAATATATTAGGGACATGAAATAACATGAAAAATGCTTTCTGTATCATACTTATGTCTTATTTAGTCAAATTTTAGGATGATCCACTTTTTATGAAACGGACTGTAGTAGATTATCGTTTATTCTACTGGGTACATAGATCCATAGTTAAATATTGAAAACTGATGAATTAGTAAATTGAACAAATTTTAATAATTTATCAACAATAAGTGTCATACTATCATGAGTCATGTCACATTGTCTCTTACTTCTCAAACTTGACATTGAATACACAGTTTGAGAAAGTTCCACTAAACATGTCTTTCATGTTGTCAACATTTGCAGTGTTAAACGCTTGAGTTTTATGAATTTCTATTCCCTTTAAGATATCGGTCATATAAATTAGGATATCACACTGATTTCCGAAGATAAACGCTGCTTGAAAATCTACTCGTATCATAAGCTATCTATTCTCCTCACCTCCGGCTCGGAGAATAGATAGCTTATGATACTCGTAGATTCTCAGCGTTTATCTACTGAAATCAGTGTGATATCCTATACGTATTGAGTATATCTTGATCACAAAATGCGTCCCCGCAATTCAGCCTGTCCAGATCATAATACTTCGTTTCGATCATCTCCAAGGGTCTGAGGAAAATCGACGGGCATGGTCAACACTCATTGCGCATTGATGAAAAACAGATACATATTTTAGGATTGGGGAACATGAGGGACTACCCCTTCCAATTTCAGCTCTTCTCTCAAGAGAAAATGTCACTTTGGCTTCAACAATGCGTTCAAAAATTTGTGTTTGAAACCTGAAATCACAATAATTTTTATCAAAATTTTTATATACATGATAAATTAAACATTTTTTGCAACAGACCATTTTGGCACCTGACATAGATAGACCTACACAATTTCTGCACGAAAGTGTAGATCTGAGACATTGTTTGAATTATACAACCATATTTGTAGAGTGATTTTCGGAAATTGCCCCTCCCTCTCTGAAAATTGCGGACACACCGGTTCGTCCCTGATAGAAGACGGGATATTACACCAAATGATGACATAATCTGTCGTATATTAGTCGTCTCCTCACATCAGACCTTACCGTTTCAATAGAAATCAACAGAAGAATCAAAATATTTGAGCTCTCGACAACATCGTTTCCCTCATCACCGATGGACAGTTAGCATCATCTCATATGCCTCACATCACGAATATCGCCGATAGGAGCGTCGAATGGACAGCTCTGATATGGTCCAGGTGGAATGAGTCAATGGTGAGTCACCAGACGGACACTGTCCATCTACCCTTTGTCCTCTCATCACTCGAAGTCGTCGACTTCGCTGATTCATTACTTACATGGAGTTACGTCATTAATGACCCTGTGTCCTCTTTTTGTCCTTTAGAAGGTCTTCCTTTCGTGACCTGCTGTTCTCCAACGCCGATTCTCGAATATCAATGTCTGAAAGTGTCCAAAGTCGAAGCTGTGTCTGCGGAGACCACAACAAAATGAATTCCGACTTCGTGTACAACTTCCAACACGATTAGATTAGAGACAAAATGAAATCGAATTCCGAGATACTTTAGAAGGAAAATATGAGATGAGAAAAATATTTGATTTAAATAATTGCGAGCACTGCAAGCAGGCACGTCGTCAGAATAGATTTACAGGAGGGGGCGGCGCTTTTGACTGAAGGAGCAGGCATTCAAAATTGTTCTCTTCAGTAAAGCACGATAGCAAATATGCCTGAACATGTATATTTGACCCTCTTATGTTTTGCATCACTGCATTTTCTATTGTAATCGTAAGTTAACTACATGCAAGTTAAAAACATACATAATTCTGTAATTTGGGTATTTTTCAAAAAAAGTTGTAGGCGTTTATGAATATTGATAAATCTCTTTCAGACAGACTGAATTTCAATATTCTCCACCCTTTCTCAAAAGTCAAAAGGCACAAACTGGCTCTTTGAGACTGCGCCATTCTGCATCTTTGTGGTCGGTCAATGCACGTGAGTGCCGAAAATGACGCCTCACACACAGCCGTGGAGGAGGCCATTGTTGACACAGCCGCAAATAAATTGTGCAATAGAAGGCTTCTCTTTGATAATACAAAATATCGAGAAGTGCGGAAGTGGGCCTGCAGTCGATCTTCTTTAATTCCAATCAATTAATCTTCTTTAATTCCCCCCTCTCCGATACGACGGGCCTGACTGCGAGCGTCTCTGACTTGCTTGTTGTCATTAGGGATTCGAATGGAGAGTCATAACCCGGGGAAAGTGATTTTTGTAAAATGGCCGTATTCTGTATAATCCCGGGATTTGATTGTTCAAATAGAATATCTCTCATTTGACCACAGCTGTTATTCAGAGCATTAGCCTAACTTGCCATTAAAATTCATTCATTCTACTTCCAGTGGAGACGTTCGGAGGCTGGGATGTAATTAATTTCAGAACTCCTGTAGTTTTTAACCCAATGCGCAGTTCGGCGTCTAGGGAGAGACCCCTCCTCCTGCCGTCATTTCTTCCAGCGCCTCCCTCTTATTCTACAGCGAGGAAATGCAGACCTGTGACTTCGCCGTGCTCCTATGCCGCCATCAGACTTAGTTCTTCATACCAGTTCGAAACCAGTTCTTCATGCAAAAACACAAAAATCATGCATGGGAAATTTATATTTTCTGAATAGATAGATTGAGGTCTTCTGTTTCAGCAGCGACCATTTTGAGCTTTTTCCTCTGCAAGAATTCTAATCTGCGATGTCTAAACAGTTCAAAAGCCTAATGAGAAAATTTTCAACTAAATCCACTTTTCTGACGCATCATGGGCGCTCATCTAGGCATCGTAGAAGGCTGGGAACATATTCCTATATTGTTGCCTGAAAAAAATTTATGTTAATACTATTGTGCGCAATTGAAATGGACTGTGCAGCAATGTTATGAATACACATATAGATATACGCTTACTGAGATTTCAGAAATGTCTTTCACATGCATGGACACAGATATCATCATTACGAGATGCATTGCTACCTTCTTTTTTCCACATTGCACCACAGCTAAATTACGCACAATATAACATTAAATTCGGTTCACCATTGACCTACTTGTTTAATTTATAAAAACGAAAACAAGGTCAATAATAAAATGTATTGTAAAGACGTAGAAAGAAAGGAATAATGTACTAACTGCCATTGTTCCTATATTATTGCACCATAGATTTAGAAATATAAGTAGACAATGTAGGATATATGAGGGCGCGTTAGTAACATCACCCGATATCTTCCTTTCTTGCTCCTCTGTTAGAGGTAGTTGTTGTTTTATTGAATTGAGAAAGACGTAGTCGAAAGCTCTTCAATATATTTTATTATTGACCTTGTCTTCGTTTTTATAAATCAAATATAACATTAACATGGATTTTTGAGGGCAACAATGTAGGACATTTGAGGGCGCGTTAGTAACATCACCCGATATCTTTATCATGGTTGGGTCTTGGGTGATGTAATTATCAAGAAAATGAATTCTCTGAATCCAGTTATGCCTTAAAATGAAAAAAATGACTAGTCGAATTTTCGAGAGTCTTTGGCCCCTTGGTGTTGTTTGTTCCTCCATCCCATATTGCAGCAGAACTATTCAAATTTCCTGCTTGACAAGGGGTATCAAGGAAGCATGACAATGGTATACAAGCTTCATAATCATGCTATCATGTTCTTTTCAGAAATCTTACGGACTGCAAATAGTATATCCTAAAAATGACTACTTTTGCAAATAAATTGTGGATAAATATTATCTTCATATAGCGCATTTTACATTTCTAGGAGTATAAAAGAGGGGAGGTTCATTATCCCTTCAGATTGTTGCAATTAACATGAGTGCACAGGCACACACTAATTAAAAACCTGGTGATGCGATAACCGCTTAGGTGCGGTTCGAAACTGACATTAAGTCGCATATCACAAAATCACATCCTTCGATCATCCATCTACTTTTCAATAAAAAAGAAATTAAGAAAGAAACATAGAAATGCAAAATGTAGAACAAATGCAAATGTAGAATGTATCATATATCACTAATAAGAATCGATTATGTTTAAATAATCTCAGATTTCCAAGCGCGTGTTTCAGATATAATCTAGCTTAATATTGAAACCAAACAAGAAAAATGTAGATAGTTGACGATAATGGATTTTCGACGTCTTTTTCAAATGATGCCTTAATCTTTCCAACATTAGGGAGCCCAACAGGAGATTAAAAAAGAAGGAAAATTTTTGACGAACATAAAAGTCATTTAACTAAAATTGGCGAAAAATATGCATCCCCTGAACATGTCTGTTAATCACTGGCATTTTTATTCTTTTACCGATTTAAAGCTTAGCACGCGTTCTAGAGACATAAACGAACACAATCATTTCCGAAGATTCTAGCAGCACAGATTAAGACCTTTATTTTCAACTTAAAACAATATCATAGAAAAACGCATAAGACCAACTTATTACTCCAAATTTCTGTGAAGAAAACGTACATAATCGTACTAAAACAAAATAACTAATTTTTGTCATATTATATATTTTTTATTAAAAACAACCACAATCGGATTGATAATGAACATGAATAAAAGAGAGTCTATGAGGAGCCGCTAAAAGCAAAATACTGAGCATAAAAATGCGACAAAATTTTTATCTTAAAAGCGAATTACTAACAAAATACTGAATCAGAAATCGCAATTGGATTCTTAGGTGGAAGCCGTCTACTTTTTTCTTGAGTGGAAAAACGAAACTAAGGAGGCAGAACGAACTAAAAACGAAACTGCACCCTATGGGAAGATGGTTACTTAAAACTGAAAGCAAAACCACGGGAAGAAGCTACATCACCCTAACTTCACTTAAAGAAACTTATGGATGTCTGCTTCTCATCATTCTTCCTCTGATCCTTTCCCTGCTTCTTCAACTCGCATCTTCTTCCTCTGATCCTGTCCTGCTTCTCCAACTCGCATCTTCAGAAATGGTTCCTTTCGCATGCGTTTTTTGTTCATATATGCTTTTGCTAGCGAAATCAATGCCTACTTCCTATGTCTGGGTGTTATTGCCAACGTACTCAAGAACGCACTATTCCTCTGTTTTGCAGCTCAAGGCTCTCTTGCCTTTTCATGTGCGCACCCTCCATCTTTTTTGCTAAATCTTTCAGAACGGGATCATGAAGAGTATCCTTTTGCACGAACTTCTCAACAACATTTTGATTGTGTATCAAGAGATAATGCTTGATGGATTGGATTGCAACCAATTTCAATTTTCATCTGTGATGTTTTTTCATTGAGACTTGATGTCATCCTGCTAAAAGATCTCTCTACCTCTGGAGCGCTTATGATTGTTAGGTAGACCAGAATTGAGATTGAATTCGGTATGTTTCTATCAGTCTGTACCAGTAAGTATTGATTCTTGTAACTGGAAGATTTTCTAAGGCTGGATTTAGAGTAATTTCTGATTTCCTTCTCGATATAAAGGGAAGTCGCGAAGCGCGAAAATTTTTAGATTTTTCTGTTAGAATTGTCATTACAAAACGCCTACGAATCAAGTAACAGGGGACAAAATAAACGGATTTCTGAATAAATTTCAGATTGGGCGAGGTACCTCTTGCCTCTCCACCCCTACAGTCGGAAATGCTGAATTTTGGCAAATGGAAAAAACTCTAATGATTCACTTTAAAATGAATTTGAAAAATCTTAACTAACAAAGCTGGATAATTTGATGGATTCAGTGAATGATTCAGGGGCGCAGCCAGAAAATCGATTTTGTTGGTTGGAGAGGGGGGAAGGGGCGGACATGCGCGCGTATACGCAATTATTATTGCGTGTACGTAAATTGTATATGCATGCATCCAATATCAACTGGCCTGCAATTACATGCATCACGTATTGTGCAACACGTACGATATGCAAGGGCCATTCCGGCCATTAGAAAACATACGTATTTTTCTGTCCGTAGTAATTTTAAGTTACTTTGATCAGCCAATTTCAATGACATTGATATGTGCTATACTTTTAGAAAATGGTCTTGGCTATCTAAACATGTATAATTACTGCGACCTAAAATTGAACACACACCCGAAACAATACGCCCCGTGAAAATAAAGAGCAATACGTCCTCCGTCACCATAAGTCCGTCATTAAATTAGTTACTCCTTTCCATATGAAAAAAAGCTTACATACTTCCACACCTGGAAAATGGTTCAACAGTCTTTACTGGAATTGGAAAACGTTATCTGAGCGTGCATCCTATGGCACACTGTACTGTTTTCAAGAGGGTCGGAAACGTGCATGCTTCACAGATAAAGCTAGAGACGTCAAGGAGAGAATTATGAAATGTGTAATGTGAATATTCAAAATATATCAGTTCAATTTGAAATAATGAAAATCAACTAATTTCAATCTTCCTCTGAAGAAGTAGAACTTTGCTGAGGTGCAAATGCGCAACGGATTCTCCAGTTCGGAGCGCACAGACAAGGCATCCCCTCCGAAATTCAAAGGCAATCCAGATTGTATGCAACATCGCATTTATGTTTGGAGTGATAATGGCTTCCGTGCCCCTTCCCCCTGAAGTACGCCACCAGAAGGACCAAATGCGTGACATACATGATAAATGAGCACAGTTGACCAGAAATGCATGTGCAAGCACAAATTAAGAGCTAAAAGTGCAATAAGACTCTCTCTCGCTACCATGTTTTAGTCAATTCGATAAAGATGTTAAAATTATCATTGAGAGATCCATTTAAGAGTATTTCCATTTCATATAAAACACCCGGTAACGCGAATGTCTCTCACTGACCATAGATGATTCCCATCGTTCTTAGCATCATCATTGCTTGATGAAGAAGTAACAAGAATGAAGAGACAAGCAATGAGTCCTATTTTCTGAATTTTCTGAGTAAAACAAAATTGGCAAAACATTTTTGAGAAGTAATTTTTTGAAAGAAATAAGAACGGTCATTTTCCCAATGTTTCGCTCATAGTTTATTGAGCATTCTCAAGGGTACAAGTTGATTACAAAATTTGAAAATCAGAGTGGAAACTAGGCCAAAGGGACTTAAGTAAATCTTACATGTAAAAACAAAACATCGTAAATTGTGCTAAATAGACAACATAGACATAGTTGTCTCGTGGCACAGTGGTTAAGTGCTTGGCCTAGCGCTCTTTCGGTTCAGAGGTCGAGCCCCGAAAGTGTCATTGGAAGTCGTCAGGAAGTGCATCCGGACTAAAGGATCACAACGCTCTAGATTAAAGTCTGACTGTGTCAGCACCATCCAAGCCCCTAGTAAGGGGGAGTAGTGACGTTAAATCATCACAGACTTAGGAAAAGAAAAAAGCAAACTAATTATCAAGCAACCACGGTTTCATAGAATCCTTTTGTCCATTCAGATTAGGATGAAGTTTCTGAATGAATAGCATTTCATAGATTCTTAGATCGTCCTTCTTTAATTTCTTCAAGATTTTAAAACTCTCCATAGAAATTGTTTTGGCGCAGTTGGATTGTAGGCGATGATCACCTATTACGGAGTGCCGATGCTCATCAACTCTTTGGAGCGGATGTCGCGACGTGAATCCCACATAGCTCACATCGCAAGATAAAGGCTAGCAATGCAAATGTAAGATTTATTTAAGTCCCCTATGCCTAGTTTCCACTACATGATTTTCAAATTTTGTAATTAATTCATGTATCCAGGGTGACCACTTCACCAAGCGCAAATTTTGAACCATGTAGAAATTATTGCTAGTAAGTATATATTGAACAGAGATGAGTGATATCACAAAAAATCCCGAATATCTCTTCTAGGGGGTCCATACATTACTTTTTCTGGGGCCCATTTTCAGATTTGATATGATTACAAGTCATACACGAGTCAATTTTAAATAGCTATGAATCATTATGCGCCTACACACTGTAGGTCCTATGCTGAGACTAAAAAGACATTTATAATATGCTAAGACCACTAATGATAATTAATTAGAGGTCGATCCTATTGAGGCAAAGCGCCGCAGGCAAAACCTCCAGCCTTTTGAGATCATAATTTCACGAGAGGCACCAAATTCATCGCCGAAAACCGGAAACCCGGCAAAAACCGCAAGAATCACTTGACTGCTTACCTCCTATCCCTTACTTCTGCTATTTCTTTGCATTTTCTGGTGAATCTCAGAAATGACCCGGATGGCTGTCAAGAAATCCGGAAGATTCTCTTCCTTGATTTAATTAGTAATGATATTAATAATATTCAACTGCATAGGTCCAATTTCGTACTTCTTCGATCCAGGGCCCGAATTTCACACCAATTCGAACCATTTCGCACTGGTTCGAAACTTCGTACCAAGTGGTCACCCTGCATGTATCTAATCCAGTCGTTAATTTTTAAAACAAAATTAATCAGATCATGTCATAATCTGTCTAGCCAGAGAGGTGACCATAAATCAAACTTAAATCCTCTGACGCTTGATAATTTCAAGAGATAGAAATCGTGAAATATAAAACAACGAAACTAGTCAGTTTTCATTTATCACACAGACTCCGACGGAAAACGCAATTGAATGAGTCTGTGAGAAAATGTTTTCAGAGGAATCTCTATTTCTCGGACAATCTCTGTTGCTTCTGTTGATTTTGAATAAAATTGTCCTAACGGCTCAGTGGATCCTAAATGAAATCGACAACTGTGAGTCACGTGTTTGTCCTGAATTCAGGCTAACAAGTGATCTAACAGACTAAATCATTCAGATTTCGACCAGTCAGGAAATATTTCTTCCCAAAACACTTATTTTTTCGCCTTTCCTCAATGCAACGTCTAAGGATGTTTACTCTTCAGCACTGCTCTTCTGTAATACTCGCCTATGATCTAAAGACATTGAATCAATTAGAGAGGTATCTGCAGTTTCTAGTTTTTTCTTGTCCTGAAATTGGCTCATTCCTAGACCACAAAAGTGAAAACTAATTAAATTGTACAGCAAATATTTATCTGCACTCGATTCAGCGGAATCTGCTGCATCTTATTGCACAATCATGAGAAAGCACATCGAGAAAGTACAAGAAATCCAAGTTAATGCTGATATTTATTTAAGATTATTTAAGATTATAAGACGCTTTATTCCGCATCTTTTTATTTCACTTTTTGACCAGTAGACAGCAGCATTTTCTAACCGCATTGCCCACTTTAAATCAGTCATGACTTTTATTTCACGTACTGGGTTATTCAAAGGTCAAAACGTGGGAGTTGTACTATTAAGACGCAATACCCATCTTTTCGCCTTACTAAAGCAAGTCCATGACTAGGGATATTAAGGATCAATGTCGCATTCAAGGGGGGGGTCATGAGTCTCTCAAATCTGGATTGCCTATAAATCTCGGAGGGGCTGTTCGTTTGTGAGTGCCTCCCGAAACTACAGGAAATCCCGAGCATGTGTGATACGAAATTGCACATTCACAGTATAAAATTTGATTTCAGGAGCGCCGACATCATCAACTCATGAATATTTGAAACTAATATGTAGTTTCATTGGATGAGCAACTTTAAGTTTAAACTTCAAGCATTAATTAATCTTTTATCTTTTTGACTCTTGTCATGTACATCATCATCAGATATCTTCGACTTAAATTTTCTGCAAAATTGAATTCAAGTTGTTGAACTACAGATGAGTTTTCAATATAGGAACTTAATTTTGCGGTGATAATAGCAATTCGTTGCACGTGGAAATTTTGATACTTTATAGATAGCTATGAAACAGTGTTCAGATATCTATGATTCAAAGTTCTCTTGTTCTTAGGTAACACATGAACTAGAGTAGCTGTGGCCAAACTTTCTGGAGACTTGAATGAAATTTCGCTGAGATACATACCAGTGCTCAGTACTTATGAAACAGCGTATTAGACTATTATGATTCTCTGTGAAACTTATGATTTATCTGTGAAGCACATTTCTACTTTCTAAGACTAGACAGTGGGTCTAATAGCCTATATAATATTATACTCGTATATTCGTATAAGCTGATGCAATATCGTATGTAGGGCTACAATTTGCGCACATACAAATTGGCCACATCAAACCAGATTCCTCTCTACGCATCTGACAAAGAGCCATCAAAATACACAAGATGGTTGAAGAGCGAACTAAACCATAGGAATTCCACAGCATTAAAGTTACTCTTTTGATATCAGTAACGATAATAATAACGAGTACTTATCAAACACATGTCAAAATACTGAAATTCGTTTGGACAGGCATCTAAAGCATCAGAAGTTTCAAAGGCAACATAGAAAATTAAGGGGGAATTACTACAAGCATCAGGGAATGGACATGAGCTATGAAGTCTTGCAATGGTACTACTCTGTCTCGCTACTTTTCACATTTTTGGCTTGTTGCTCCTTTATGACAATGAAAAGATAAAAAAAATTTGTTAGCATGGTTTGCCCCAGTTATGTACAGCATAGCATAGTTGTATTATCTTATTTGATCGAATGTGATATGCTCACCTGTAAAAAACTTACTAAATATCATTGTCTGAGACAATAAATACATCTATGGCTATACATCTATACCCAATTCGCTCGATGGATCGAAAACCATATTATTCGCTAAAGCGCTTTTCAGTCCAACCGCTAGCCATTTTCAAAGCAATAACATTTATTACATACATATTTCAAGGTATTTATAACAGTATGCCAAGAAGTGGACATAGCATCACATGGTAATTGGAAATCATAAAAGAATAGAAACTAACGGCAGTGTAACAGGGAATATATAAAAGCGGTACTTTGATGTGCACTTCTTGGCATGCTGTTATAGATATTTTGAAATTTATATGTATTAAATGTTATTGCCTTGAAAATGGCCAACGGTGCTGGACCGAAAAGCGCTTTAGCGAGTAATATGATTTTCGATCCATCGAACGAATTGGGAGTCCTCAAATCAAACAATGACAGGATGACCCATAGCCACCTCATACACCAAGATTCTAGGGTAATGAATCAGATCTGAAACTGTACCACTGTACGGATCGCAGAGGTCGACTTCTTTGCATTGTATTTTAAGATGATTATGCACAGATTCACGTCTACAGCGTCTAAAAAAAGGGCTGAGAGAAGTGTGGGACTAATGTGGCATCTTCAGTGTGGTAAGTACTTCCCAAAGACTTCTTTAGCAGGTTTGCGTCGAGTTTGAGTATATCTAAGATTATGAGATACTTCAGTTGTTTTGAAATTAATGTTATCTACTATATGAAGCTGAATACCGATTGTCCGTCAACGTTATATCAGCGGGATCTCTCAATGTGTGAGAGAGAGAGGTAGGTAGCACTCATTGATAAGGTGATCCGAGGCTCAGAGAATTCTTTATGTGGCACAATAAGATACGACTCAGTTAGATGTCACCTCCATTTTGCCTGAAAAGAAGTCAGGAAACCATTCGTACGCATGCATGACAGTCCCTCCGGTTAAGCGATTTAGTTCTCTGATATACATGTATTCTAAATTTCATTGTGTCAAATTATTAAAAAAAATCCAATTTCCAAAACGATTTCAATTTCTTCTAACTATTTTTCGACAAAACTTGTGATTTTGCTGATTTCACATCCTTTCCGTCACTCTCTGTGTCTCTAATGCTTTTGATGTTTATAAAGTTGTTTCCGTCACCTCTCCGTTGGCTATGTGAATATCCGAGCAACTTAACTAAGTCAAATTGTGTTTATAGATAAATGCTTGTGTCAATCACTAAAAAAAGTTGCATCACTTAAGCGCTAGATCGTCATCCAAAGTAACAGAATAGCAGACATTATGTTCATGTGCAATGTATATGCAAACAGGATAGACATGGGCATAATGATGAGTCTTCACATGAGCGCCTACGTGGAAGCATAGGCGTGTGCAAGAAGGGGTAGCAATGACGCCCCTTTTGTCTTGACGGTCGGCAAAGTTTCTGCCCGTTGGTAACATGTCGGATAATTGCGTACTATATGTTATATGACTGATCCTGCTAAGAATGTTGTGCACTAATTTTCTTGTATTCATTAACAGTATCGAGGTTATTTAGCAGGCGTGAGCCGAATTGATCACCTAAAATATCTATACGCTTCAGACACCGTTTCTGGTTAGTATGAAATTGAATGTTAATGTTCCATGTGCTGAAAATTGTTTGGACTGCTGGAGCATCTGCTTGCTCACTCGAAAACCTTCTGCTTATCTTTTCCATATATGTTCATGAAGAGAATTGCCTTTATTTCATAAATCATTTAATATTCAAAATTTGATTAAGTTTAAACTAAATTTAACGAATTCCATCTATTCACATATTTTTATTTATGATCAGCTAATTAATACGAATTTTAAGATTCTGGCGTTTCGCAGAACTTTACGCAGTTTCTTCGATAATCAAGATGACGGACAGTTTAGAATCGTGCTCCTTCATCTTCGTGGGCATATATCGAGCCATTATACCTACATATCTTACGTCTATCCAGCAAAGAGACAAATAACTATCTAAGATCTTCAAAATGAAGTTCTAAGTTTATTTCTAAGATTTGTTCGGGCTTCGGAAACTTAAACGATGAAAAAATGTTCAGTAATGAGTCACTGCACCAAAAAAACTTTCGCGAATTATCGACTGAAATCACTGAAGAGACTTACAAAAACTCAAGTACTAAAAATTGAAGAGACTTGAATTAAAGCCTAGTAGTAACAGATGCGTGTGACGAAATCCAATCACTTGGCCGCATTCTTGACTAGTCTAGTTCTCGAACACAATTCATAACTTTCGAAATTATAGAAATGACAGCTCTAGTTTTCGAAGACGAATTATGGGTTTCTTTTCAAAATGATGCTATAATCGAATTAATAGAAAACTTTAGTTCGAAAATTTACTGTGGGGCTGTTTTCTATATCGAAATCGAATATCGAAACAACATTATTCTAACAATGCCGTTTATTTGTTCCACTATCGGGTGAAACTAAGTAGTGTATTATATTATTCTTGTATTTGTCTGCTTTGACCTCAACAAATCAAATATGATTTTTTTCAATGATTTTCAAGTATTTTTGAATGATAATTACCTATTTAGCTTGATGAGGAGGCATAAACATTAAAGGAATATCATCAACTTTTATGGGCCATGTCTCCGACGCATGCAGTAAGACACTCCTGATACAGGCGTTGTATACCTGACCCCTGCGCTTCAGCGAGATATTCTCGCTGGTAAGGACAGATAAAAGGTCATGGAAATTCTTCCAGGCGCTTCACACATGAGCTGTAATGGCCTCATAACAACCTCCAGAATTACCTAGTCTATCGCCCACGTGGCAGAAGTCATCAACAGTAGTGAAAACTGTGCCCTACTTGCCACGGATAGGTACATGGATAGGTACATGTAAAGTTTAGTGTTATCAATAGGTACATGGATAGGTACATGTAAAGTTTAGTGTTGTCAATAGGAACATGGATAGGTACATGGATAGGTACATGGATAGGTACATGTATACTTTAGTTATCGATAGGCACATGGATAGGTACATGTATAATTCAGTGTTATCAATAGGAACTTGTATGAGATCTGTTTTACTGGATAGGTACATGTGTTTGGTACACTGTGTTTCGGAACGTCTATGATCGAACTTGTGTGGTTTGGTTCTGAGCACTTGGGTACGTACCGATAGACGTCCGTTGTTTGATTTTGAATGGGTTTGCTCAATTGCGACTATTGTGACTATTGCAACCATTGTAATCAAGATGACACATTGATTTTCCTTTTACGTAGACAAACTATGCTATAAATATGAGATAGTTTTTGATAACATACATAATGATGACTAGTATCCCAACGTCGTGGGTTGTCGCAAGAGACCTTGGATATTCGTTCAAAGCCATAGAAACTGTAACAAATCTCAGTGAAAATATCAACGCTGGTGATTTAGTTGATCGACTAATGGATCTAGATGAGAATGCTATGAATCACAATTTGGATCGTAGGTGGATAGAGGATTTCTCCATGCTACACTGCAATGATAGTGAAATTAGGAGGATCAAATTGGAACGATATGGAAAGAAGGAGACATCTGACAGTGTTTTAATAAAAAGTTCTCCCAATAAAAGTGACTTCAGAAGGAAATTAGAACAAGAGACATTTAAATTATTATGTGAACGGAACTGCGTTAAATGTTTTAAACAGGAACGATCACTTCTCTTTTTGCCATGTTCTCATAGCGTTATGTGTTCTACATGTTATGTACCCTTTGAAACTTCATCTTGTCCCCTTTGCGATGAAGAAATATCTTCAACAGTCACTGTATATCGTTCATGATGAGTCATCATGCAGGTCTGTGATTGGTCACTATTGTGTCTTTGTGTGACTTTTATATATAAGGAGGACATTGTACCGTTCTATTTCAAGCATAATTTGAGGCTAATACAATGTCAATCAGCATGTCGTTCACTACCAACATTCCCATTTCAATAATTTACCGAAGTCAACTCTTCACGGGCAATATATTTTATTCTGCCGTGAATATAACTGGCTATAAAGCGGATTTGGTGGATCTGATGGAGGAAATAGTGAAGTATTTCCGCTGCGGAGAGGACGTTGTGGTGCAGAGAATGCTAATGAGAGTCGTGAACAACGCTCTTACACGAGTTGCAAGATTCTGGCTCAACGAAGTATTTCGCCCACTATCTCAAACGGAGATTGTACCGGAATACTCTCGCTGTTGGTGCAGCAGTATCCAACGGAAACTCAACACATGTCTCCATGACATTATCACCTCCAGCTACTATGATGAGAAGGGTGAGAAGTGCAAACTGGACTTGTTCAGTGGACCGCCATCAGTAAGCATCAATGTGGCTGCTCAAGGACATTCTGAGGTGATCAGTTTGCGGGCATACTATGCCAATATTTTAAAGACTTTCCATTTAAAGCCTTGCTGTATGTGCTGTCCTATTTCAAAACATCTAATGAAAGACATTGAGCAGCTCATAACTGCTACAAATGAGACTCTAGCCGATGTGAGTGTATATCAGTTTCCCTCTACAACTTGCTAAGTGTTTTATGTAATTTTATACGTACCAGCAACAAACTCTGTGAATGCTTGTAAACTTTTGTATATAATGTTGTAAGTACTAAGCAAAAATTGTAATTGTATTATCTATTTCCATATTAGAATAAAAATGTCTGTAAAACGGAAGGCATCTTCTCGTCAATCGAAACGGTCCTTCAAACCTTCAAGTCAGTTTAAAAAGGCGTTGCGAAAGTTAAACAGGATACATGATAATAAGAAGAAGTGTAAATTGATTCAAAATTCAAGTGATGATTTCATTCGTGATTTAGCTTTTGCAATACACAAATGTCTACCTATTTACAAGCCTCTGTTGAATGCTGGCTCTTTGAATAGCATAAAAAAGTTTTCAAATCCAAGGAGTAGTGATAAGAAAAGGCGAAACTTAATTCAGCGCGGTGGTGGTGGGTTTCTAAGTATGTTAAATGATATTGGAAACAGTATTAATGGTGTAATCAATAGTCCGCTTGGAAGGATTGCAGCAACTGCTGCAATGTTAATATAAGGTTAGCGAATCATAAAGTGACACGTCATCACTTTGATTGATGAGTCATATATAGGTGTATATAAGGAAGACGCTTTAATGATATTTTACCACTTTCAAGTGACAATTCATTTGCGCTGGTTGAAAGCTCCGAATTAGTACTTGTTGAAACATGACTCAGAAAATGTATACAATCAGAGAGGAAGGTGACGCTTTTGAGCAAGATCTCTTGAAGCTTCGTCCGACACGAAAGGTGCAAGGGATTGGAAATACGTTCTACTTTCAAACCTTGAATTATGGTGATGATGCTTTTATCTTCAAGTTCCATTCTTCCACAGTAATGGTATGTCTACATCAGGGTATAGCAATATGAGACAAATGCGAGTGACTTTTCCAAAATGGCAACAGGTGATTCTTAAAACTATTGACTCTTTCGCGAAAGAATGTGTTGAGCTGCCTGAAAGTGCTCCCACTCATTGGAGAAAGGCATTAGAGGAAGGAGTTGGTTATAAGGAATTGCCGGAATTCGATACACTGTTTTTTAAAACTATCTGATCATTTTCAAGCATTCGATCTCTTTACAAACGCGATGGAATGTGAGGATCTCAAACGGGGCCGCTATATGGGCTTAGTTCACGTTACCGGACTTTATATTGGCTCACATGGTTCGACTGGTAAAGTCGCATCTTTACAAATGAAGGTTCTTCAACTAGTCTATGAACCACTACCAATTGATAAATGTTTAATTAACATTGATAAGACTGCTTCAAGTGATGGGAAGGAAGAGAGCAAAAAGCGAGGTCGGAAATCTAAAGATGGGAATCCTAAATTGAAGTTGAAGCGCCAAGATGCTGACTTGAAAACTTTCTATAATCCTAATTGTGATGAGGAAACACAAATGTTTTAATTTGTAAATGTTTTAATTTGTAAATGTAACTTGAAAGTTTCTATTCTGAATGTAAATAAACTTGATCTGGAACATGTGTCTGTTTTGTTGTTCTAAGCAAAATTAGCGGGATGATGAGTTTAATGTTAATGGAATTATAAGATGACAGATTTTCGTCTATTCACTGATCGCACAATGTGTGTCGCTGGACCAAGTCAGTCCGGTAAAACTACATTTGTAACTGAATTGCTACAATATAGAAATGAAATGTTTAACAAGGAAATTAAGAGAGTCAAATGGTATTATGGAATATTTCAACCACAACTACATTCTGCACTTCGCCAGAAAGGTTATGAGGTGAAGCAAGGGTTGCCATCAACTGAGGATATCAAAGCAGGTGACTTACTAGTATTAGATGATCTATTACGAGAAAGCAAATCTTCAAAGGATGTAACTGAAATGTTCATTCAAACTGCACATCATAGGGAAGCTTTTATTATCTACATCACCCAAAACATCTTCGATGGAGGGAAAGAGCAAAGAACTAGAAGTTTGAATACACATTATTTGGCAATATTTAAAAATCCAAGAGATAGCAGTCAGATACATCATCTCAGTAGACAGATATTACCTCAACAACCTAAAGTACTTTCAAAAATATATGAAGATGTAACAAAGAAACCATGTGGTTATCTATTTATTGATCTAACCCAGGAATGTCCGGAACGACTTCGATTTCGAACAAATATCATACCTAATTCCGCTGAACCAATGACAGTTTTCTCGGTTCACAGTTAGTTTTAAGCAATGTACTTTGTTGCCTTATTATTTTCAAACATGTCGTATTCAAAGATGGTAGTCATTCCTCAAGAGGAGTATGTACAATTGACTACATTACAAAGTGCACAGGAAGTCAAAAATATAGATCAACCTATTACGAATCAACTTAAGGAACTAACACAAAAGGATATGGAAATTTAGAAGATTAAGGATCCCTATCGACGAATGCAGTTAGCAGCTGAAAACATTGACGAGAGGCGACAGATTCGTGACAAGTTGCGACGATTTATAACCTTGTCAACACCTCGACCATATCGTGTGCGCGCTGAGCGATTATTTGACTTCATTGATCCACATGTGAAGTTCAATGAGAGAGGGGAGATAATAGATGAAACAACTGGTGATGTTATTAGAAATAGTCACATAGATGACCTTCTACAATATGCTGTCAGAGATGTAAGGCGAAAACTAGGTGCACCACAAGGGTGGACATATTTTCAGAAAATGTTATCTGATCAAAATGTACCTCACAATATTATTGGAGGACCGACTGTGAATGAATTGGATAAGGGTCACTTACAAGATGGATCAAAGAGTAAAACACCCACGATGGCGGTCAAGCGAGAGCTTGCAGATCCCGATGATCTGCAACCAAAAAGAGCTACTAGGCGCTCAATGCGTGTTGCGAAGGAGTATAGTAAATATTAAGCAAATATGAATTAAGCCTTGCCTCTCTCATATTATGTCGTTACAAAAATTTTGCTGTTGTTTGAAATCTGCGCTCGAAGGCAAAGGAGAAGAGGGCATAGAGGTTGATATCAATTGTGTTAGCAGTTGCTGTGCGAGTAATACGCGTGCAAATCAGAACAAAGACGATGAGTACAGCAGTGAAACTCAGAAAGATTTATTACGACTTAAATCATCCCGCAAGTTTCAGTCCTCCGGAGGTTCTAGCTCGTGCAGCAGGTGTGGGAATAGAGAAAGTGAAGAAGTGGTTGAGGAGGTCAACCGACTTACACTCTTCACAAAAATGCGAGAAAGCGGTTTCCAACAAGAAAATATGTTGTTAACAATATAGATAGTCAATGGCAAGCGGACTTGGCTGACATGCAACAGATATCACAGTACAATGATGGCTATAAATACATCTTAACCGTAATAGATATTTTATCTCGCTATGCTTGGGCACGTGCGCTGAAATCTAAACGAGGACCAGAAGTTGAAGCGGCTTTTCAGAGCATTTTCGATGAGGGGCGTGTTCCGCAAAGAATACAGACCGATCAAGGGAAGGAATTCGAAAACTCTCATGTTCGAAGTCTCCTTAAAAGTCATAATGTGGAATTGTTTAGTGTCAAAAGTGCTTATAAAGCTGCCATGGTTGAGAGGTTCAATCGCACACTGAAGACAAAAATATGGCGCTATTTCACTGCAAAAAATACACATGTTTGGGTAGGTGAGCTGCAGAAATTTGTTAAGAATTACAATGAAAGCTACCATCGAATCATTAAGATGAAACCAGTTGATGTTACTCCAGATAATGCGATGGATGTATGGCTTCGATTGTATGATAAGAAAGCGAAAAACATTTCCAATGAAAAGAAAATTAATGTTGGTGATAGAGTTCGGATTTCAAAGGTTAAGTCTACATTTGAGAAGGGGTATCTACCTAATTGGACTGAAGAAGAGTTTTTTGTGGATGAAGTAAATACAAAATTTAGACCCACCATGTATAAATTAATAGATTACCATGGCAATCCAATTGAAGGAAAATTTTACTCTTATGAATTGCAAGTAGTAGACAGAAGTGAAGAGGTGTATATGATTGATAAAATAATTAGGAGGAAAGGTCATGGCAATCAAAGGAAATATCTAGTTAAATGGAAAGGATATCCTGATTCATTCAATAGCTGGATAACGCATCAGGATCTACAAAATGTGGAGATGGGAGACACTCGTAACTTTTAAGCTAATATAGCATGTGACTTCTTCCATATATGACTTTAACATGTCTACTAACTTCAATATCATTCTTCCAAGCAATAGCAACCCCAAGATATTCCCAAGTAACAAACCATCTCTATACTCTGTTGAATTCGCTAATCCAATTACTCTGCATGGACCCCATGAAGTTGCTCTAACTGAAATTACTTATTACAACGATATCAGTTTGCTAAAGAACAACTATTTTGAATTACATAAAGAAGTGCGAGAGAAGGATGATTGCTTTCGCATATTTCAAAATAGTCTACATGGTACATGGGCTTTTCATCATCTAACTTTACATCCTTTTTCAACATCTTTACCATCTGTTCAAAACATGATTAAAATTCAAAAGGCATTTGCAACGTCAACTTTTGATTCTAAGGTTCCCACAATGAGCTTGCAAGATACAGAAAAGGAGATCGGTAGAATGTTTGAACGAATAAATGATCTCTTCAAGCTGACTTTGAATAAATTCTACAAACCAGTCATAAAGGGGTCAACAAAATTGATGAAGGAAGGGAAGCATGTTCTTCTTGTATTAGGTAAGGATTTGAGTCATACTTTTGGGTATTCCAGAACAACTTTCTCATCAAGGTATTGGTACAATGGACGTGGGTGGAATTCGGAGAGGAAAGTCACTGATTTTCAATGTAGAATTGTGCCATTGTATGCATTACAAAAAAGGAGCATCCGAGTAAAAAATAAATTTGAGGTCATTAGAAGTGTTGAAGACTTTGCAAGAAAGTTTCAAGGATCAGTGCCAGAAACGTTAATGACTTGTGAATATAAGAAAGAGAAAGTAACTTTATTTACTGTTGAAACGGAGGCAGAATTTATTGTTTTTACTAAAAAGACACCATTGGAAAAGTCTGAGTCCGCTGTTATTGAATTTGGATCTGAAATGATTGGGATGTTTAAGGGCCTTGAAAGCGCACCTTGGTTGACAGAATTAAATGATACATTCAAGGTTCAATTGTCCTCTTCTAAACTCAAAGCATCAACAAATGCTTCATGGGATATCCACGTATACAGCGAAGACATATCGGGTGATGAATTGTCTACTTCCAGTGAACTTGTAAAAAGAGTTAATTTGAACATTGAAAGCTTGAAAACGCCATCTGAATTGTGTACAAAGTTAAATGAGTTTGGTGTAGATTACCTTGATGCAGATGAATATCACTTTTCTTATGAGCCACATAAGAAACGCATGATTCTAAAGGTAGGGAAGAACTCTCTTATCAAGCTGGATAGCGTGTTAACGACCACATTGGGATTCTCAAAATCAACTATTTATGAAGGTACATCAATAGGCGATACAGCCCCATCACTAGAGCGTGATATAAGTAACTTATACGTCTATTGTAACATTATTGAATATACAAGGGTTGGCGACATTGAGGCCCCACTTCTGCGCACATTTCCTCTCTCATCCGTAAGGAAGCAACTAATCAATCGAGAATTTTTTAACACAATGTATCTACCAATCAGCCGAAATTTCATCAATAGAATTGACATATCAATTCATGATGATGCAGGAGAAGTAGTACCGTTCTGTGGTGGTGTTACTGTTTTGACCCTACATATTAGGTCACGAGAATAAGGCTTTACGCTATTGTGACTTCCATAGTTATTCAATAGTCATAATGACAGGCATTTACAGTAGACCATCATATCAGAGCGGTTATCCCGTGTTTGTTGGAGGTAGACGACAAGTTGGAGGAGGCATATTTGGTGCACTAAGACGTATGGTTCTTCCAAAACTCAAAAAGTATGGCGTACCAATCATGAAGCGTGTTGGAAGCAGGCTTTAGATTTTGGTGCAAATGTTGCAGCTGATGCGCTTCAAGGTGAGGATATCGGTGAATCTATGAAAATGCGCGCGCAGCAATCTGCCATAGACGCATTAGATGATTTAACAAAGACGAGACGTACAGTTCGGAAGAAGCGTAGGAAGTCAAGACAAGTTGGATCAGGCCGAGTTACTAAGCAAAGACGCAGGAAAAGTAAAAAGCCGACTAGAGCAGCACGTTCTAAATCTAGACGTCGAGTGAAAACAAGAAAGCGCAAACGAAATTCCACAGCTACTAGAAACAAGTCAAAACGAAGGAAGACAACATATTTGTAGAGCTAATACGATGCAGAGTATCAATTCGGCTTTGTGTTTCTTCGATTCTCCCCCTCATCAGACAGACATCATCTCCTCAACAATTGTAGACATAGTCCCCACAACAAATATCGATGGTAACCAGCAGCCTATTCAGTTTGATATACCTGCCAATCCTCAAGATTGTATTGACTGTCAATCCATTGATTTAGAGTTGTGTATACACATTAAGAAGACTAATGGTACAAATATCGATTCATC
>CAJQUW010008155.1:0-20224 GCA_907163375.1 Prostheceraeus crozeri
TAGTTTGTCGATATCTGTATTTAAAATCTCAGTACTTACATCAGTGTAAGTACTGGTCATAAAAGTACTTACATTCAGTTAATGCAAACAACTAGAACACTTTGCAAAAACACAGAAGTCATTTTTCATATGAGTCATTTAGTTCCTTGCATTCATTCACTGTAATTTTAACAGTGCAATTTTGGAATGAGAACCTTGCTCCACTTTGACACTCAATGGATCTCACTTCGTTATTTGACTGATTACAGTATATAGCACTGCTCATTTGCTTCTCAAATAAGCTCCCATCGATGTATGCAGAATCTGCAGCATCAGATATGCGGCCAGCCTTCTTCCTGGCGACCTCGCTTGGAATCCCGGCTTGCACCAGCCTATTCTTCGCGGTCCTTCTCAGGCTTGTATTTGTAAGGAACATGTCACTTGATGTAGAATGTAGAAACAAGTTCCTCACAGTTTGCTGAATGCTATGTATACCCAAGCGGGTGTTTTTATACCAGACCGGGCCTCGAGGATAAGGTATGCATGCAAGATAAAATGCCTTGTTGCCTTCTTGGTTATGAGCTTCAGGCGATGCGACACGTACTCTTTGAATAACTTCAAAGGACAGCGTTCGGCATTATCACTGGCATACACTCGCGTGACCTTCGGATCCATTCTTGTGTTAGTAATACCAAAGCGTTTGTTTTTAGACATTCACTCTGTGTATTCAAGAAAGTCACCATTTTCATCCTTTCCAAGGCGTAATTGTGAATCCTCACCGTAGTCCAAATCATATTGCTCTTGAGCTGCTCTTAAGCTAAAATGCAATCCAAGATGATAAATCAACGTTTGCTGAAGTTGTTTTGGATTTGAATATCCAAAAATTCCTTTTCGCCACAATTCATCTTCGGCTTCAATCGGTATATTGTTTGCTCGCTTTTTGGGTTTAGCAAGACCAGCCTTAGCTGACAGTTTCATTTCAGCATTTAGGACCATGCGCGACTCTTGAAACTGAGGATCTTTGAATAAGGAGAAATTAAAATTGTAGTTGTGTATGAAATTGTATTGAATCATCGCTCCAAGCTCTTTTAAAGTTGACGGTGGATACCTGCTACCATCAGTTTTTCTGACATCAGAAAAGAAGTACTTGAGGCAGTAATTCAAATCGGAATCGGTAAATTCATCAATTCCCTTGATTACCTTTAATGGACCGTGAATTCTAATTTTCCATTCATCGTGCCAACTCTTAAATAGCTTAAATGCCCACTTCGCTTTTTGAATAGTATTTTTTGGGGTCACTTCATTTAGATGGCTTTGAATTTCAGTGTCAGTAGTTGATGCAATCTACTGGAAGTGGGAATTTGATTTTCAGTAATACGTGAAGCCATTATCGTGTAAACCTTTCAGGAGATGAGCTTGGATAAAATGACCAGATTATTCCAGTTAGATTATGCATGATTCAAATTTCAAACATCATTGAGAATATCATGGAATATACCAGGTAATCCATGGACTTCTAAATCATAGTGCTATTGTAGTCTGTGGATGAACCATAGAATTCGATCTTTCATGCCTTTGCTATCCATGGACTCCTACAACGAATGCATAGATAGATAAGACTGAATCCATAGAATTCCAAGGTTTCAAATCTAAAAATGAAAATAAATCTATGGAAACCTAGATATTCTAGATCTCCAAGAATACAGAATCCCAAATCTATGGTTGAATATATCAATTATGTTTGTCAATGTTGATATGATTACATACAGTGCTATAAATATGTTATAAATGCCTCGATATCGGATCCAAATGGCCAAATATCCTCGTGGCTTCGCCACTCGGACATTCTGACCATTTAAATCCTCTATCGAGGCATTTATCATATACTTACAAACATTCATAGACTATCAAACTTTTCATGAATTAAAATCTATTGAGAGAGCAAACTTTCATAGATTTCAATAAAAGTCAATCAAAGAATATCACACGGAAATTGTCATGAATTCCTAGATGACTAAACATCACATATACATAGTTTGAAGAGCTGGGGTTCAACGGAAAAGGTCTGTTAGTGTGTCGCTATAAGCACAAAAGAATTGCTTCATAATTTTGCGAAATAGAAGCTTGGATTGGAGGCCTGTTTGATTCCTATAATAGGGTCCATCGACGAATTCCATCTTAATTGAGCGCATGCTGCAATCGGTCACTGTCCATTGATGTTAATACACCGCTTGGTGGTATGTTATGCTCCATAACCTGCAACGGCAAGATTTCAAGACTTCGGTCTTGTGTATTGATTAAATGACGCAGAATTTTCTTTAATCATTGAGCAACCCCGAAGGACATCTTTGATTCTTGATGCTGCTGTAAGTTCACTCATTCTTAGAGGAAGTCATAAAGTGCACAATTTTTAGCTGACAAGCTTTGAATGCCATCAGAGTTAGACGGACCATTGAACCCTATGCATTTTATCAAGCTTGAGTTATGCCATATTGAATATGACATGTCATGCTATATTTCAAGAATGTCAAGATTCAAAATTTTCTTGCTGCCATGCTCGTCATTGGGATCTGAGTTGTAAGTTAGAAAACAACAATTTGACACCATTTATGTACACTTAGTGGTAGGCTAAAAACAGAATTGATGGAAATTCACGCCGTCTTCATGCGGTAAATGACTCGAATGGAAATGAATGGATTTGGATATTTCCATGGACTTCTGCATGGATTTTCATAGCATCTAGAAATCTATGGTTATTGCCTGATATATTCCGTGTATTATGTACATAACAAACGGAAACCACCAGATAGTACACTCTGAATTACTGGTAAAACTATGCGTTATGATAGATATCATACGATATTTTCAAGCATTATCCTATCGCCCAAGTTCTGACAAACCGTCGTAAAGGTCAAATTAGCTTTATGACAAACCGTCGTAAAGGCCAAATTAGCTGTCTGACAAACCGTCGCAAAGGTCAAATTAGCTGTCTGACAAACCGTCAAATTTGATATTTATCAGGAGGATACTTTTAAGATTTTTTGATGTTTATTTTTTGAATAACTTGTTCAACTATTGTGACTAACTGCTTTAACTAACCATAAGATTATGATATCTAATATTCATTGTGAATATTTTTCAATGTATTTTACATCATATTAGCTATAAAATTCAAAATCAAAAAAATTGACTTACGACGGTTTGTCAAACAGGCGATTTACCCCTCACGACGGTTTGTCAAACAGCTAATTTGACCTTTACGACGGTTTGTCAGACAGGTACCGTAATTTACTCTTTGCGACGGTTTGCCAGAACTTGGGCGCTATAACAAACTCCGGCATGCGGCCGTCGTTTGTTATGTTGATAATGCTTTCGAATATCGTTTGATATCCTATACATCAGTGGTTCCCAACCTTTTTCTCGCCATTACCCAAATCACTCCCTCGATAAAGAGCCATTACCCATCTGTCCTGAAATGGCACATGCATGTCCGACTATATTTGTCATCTAGCGCGCCTACTAAAAACAGCCTCTGTGCCATTCGGAATTAGTCAACTTGTCAAAAACGCAACTAAATTGAATATTTCATTTTTTTCAATGAGCGAACAATGTTTCATCGCAATCAATGGGAAGGCTGGCTTTGCAATTTTTTCGCTAATGCCTGAATCCTTGGCGTAGTTTCCGAAAGCGCAAGGCGAACATCACCTGCAGCTTCCAGTCGGTTTCTCTTCTTCGTTTTTATTCCCATCACAACGGAGAACCCTTGCTCACAGAGGTACGTCGTTCAAAATGAAACGAGGATCCCAAGGGTACGTTTTGCCAAAGTAGGTGTATCCTGAAGTCTTTCTGTCCAGAATTCGTCAAGAGCCTTCTCCTTGAATGCGTCTTTCAGCTCCAATTCGATCCATTCCTCTTTTGCGGGGATGTCATCATCGGATCAAAGTGTTTAAATATGTTAAGTGTGCAATCAACTCATTGCTCTAATGTATTTTTTTTGGCGACATGTCCGCCATCTTTTTTCGCCAAGATGATTTTCAGAAATTCACATTTACCAATTTCAAAAAGTTGCTGTGGCTAAAATTTATGGCAACAACTCAATTTTCCTACCCAGAGATACCATGAGATTCCTACCCAAAATTCATCAGGCTTCTCATATTTCATGCCAATTTTGCTGATGGACGTGTCATTTCTGAATGGTATGGTTTTACAGATGAAACAGTGGAGAAATTGCTTCATTTTGCGCTTAGATATTGTTTATCTACATATTTAAGATTGCATCTAATACAAATATTTCCTGGAAAGAGAAGAAAGGAATCCTTGCTTGCTTTTTTAGTAACATTTTTTGTCTATGATGGATATGCTACGTTTCTCATCAAAGTGAAGGTCAACTCTGCGTGGTTGAAGCACGTGACCCTTGTGTGTGTCCTAAAACATCCCAGCATGCCCTTATTTTAGCGATGTCTTAAGTCACTGTGCCCAGAGTAACTAGAGTGACCAGCTGTTAGAAATTCCACCGTCATCATGAGAATTGAACGAGATACTCCCACACAAATAACTCGACGTTAACACTTGTGACGTCATACTGAATCGTTGTCTGACTGTTGTTATTAAAGAGCATAGCAGACAGCGACAGACAATGACTCAATGAGACTGTGTGAACGACAGGCTGAATGGCGCATGGTGTTACAAATTTTGCTGTGGAAGAATCATTCTGACCGCGTAAAATGGCGTCTGGTAAGTTGTTGTTAATGATAGTAGGTTCATTCAAGTTAAATCGTCAAATTTGCGCAACACCTAGTGAAAGGTCACTACATATAATACAGTTGATGTCTCATGAACACGGTTCTACATCTCAGTTAGCAAGAGTATAACTTTTCAATGCCAATTCATTTATGTTCAACTGCATAGTCCACTAAAACTCATTTGACAAGATTCATTGTTGACGTACATCCCATTCATCTAGTGGTTGATCTAGTATAAAAAATTATGACGCATTCAACTGGATCAGTAAGTCGGTCAAATTTTTGGCATATAATGAAAGTAAAAGCAATCACCATAAATGCAGACAGTGCGTTAATTTTCACCACGTGAACTATACATGAGCAACTAAATAAATTTCGCAAAAATGATCCGGTTCAACCCAGTTTACCACATGAATGTCATAAGAATAACTTCTTCCAAGTTGCGACGTTGAATAGTGAGCGTTCTTTAAGAACAGTTTCAGTAGGCCTATTTAAGAAATAGGAATGGCAGCTGACGAAAGGTGGTGCATTATGGGAGTTAGTACTTTCATTTTAAGAAAATAAGCGGTTCTGCAGCCCAATTCAATCAGCTAATATAAAATTGAATCTGTATTACCAACTCATGACCTGATTTGATGATGATTGATCAGACATTAAATGACGTATTATTCGCACGCAATGTTGCGTGTAAATAACCGAATAACTGAGGCCCAGTTATTCCCCGTGAAAGTGTGTACCAACAGCCGAAACTATGCAGGGAGGTTATTTAGACGAGACAATTCGTCGAAATACGAATTATTTTGAACGGTTAAATTTTTGTATGACATCATGATTACTGCCAAATATTCTGCAAAATATTTTTTAGCAATGATCGCTAGAAGCACCTACTTCTTAGAAGTGGAGATCTGTTGAACAAGTTACCCATGATTCATTCACAGTAGGGCTATCTTATTCATATAGTACAGCTTGCCCTAATCGAATTCACCGGAAATTTCAGAGTTATGTATTTTGCACATCATTATCTGTGGAATCTGTCTCTTTAGCAATTATACAGCTTTCAATTTTAAATAAAATCGGTATGTTTGAGAACATTTTTTTGGCATATCAGAAGATACAAATTGATGACCTTATATAATCTCTGTGAGTAGTCATATTCAAAAATTTCAAGCGAGCATTGATTACCTTGCTTGGTAGTTCGGGTGATGCTTTTTGACATCAGGTAAAATAGAACGAATCAGACACTGATGATGCGAAATCTATTTATCTGCTCAATGATGGGCACTACAACATGATGACTTATGTCAGTGATGATTAATGTAGGTCTATACACATGTATATGCACTTGTATCATAGGTTAGTGGGTATTAATGTAGGCCTACAGATAGACAACGTGAAGTTCCACAACACACCAAAAAAATTACAGACGTACATATCTAGTTGACTTCATCATAATTTATTGTACTATATAGATCGTGAAGTTAATCGTCCACCTATCATAGCGAATCTAACATATACTTGTAATGACGTTGTTCGCTATTGCTTGCTATTTTATTTTTTATCTAAGCTTATAGTCGAAGCTTAATAATCAACTTATTATTAATTTAGAAAGGGTCTTCCTTCAACCAAAAAATATACTATATGAACTGCAAGTTTACAAAATAACCACCATACATCTTATTTTGTGTACAGTATTCATTCATAGAATAAAGCATGCGTGTGTGCTAGGATGAAACAAAGATCTCTCATAAAGCAGAAAAATAGCAAGTGAAAAATATGAAGCCTTAAAATAATATTTTAAATTCTTCATTATGAGTGCCTACAAATTATCAAAATGTAAAGTTAACGCACTAATCTAAATGGATCGTTTCCTACAATCTGATGCAATACATAAGTTTTTTTGGTACTTATGTGTTATCTCTCACAAATTTATTTAGAATCTGCAAGAATCGTCACCAAACTTCGAATACACGTACTTAAAAATATTTTCTACCTACATGCAAAATTCTATGCAGATCGGCAAGTACTTCTTGCATTAAAGACGATAACGTAAAGTGTAGCGATGTCAACAGCTTGATCTAACTTCGTCTATTCGACGCTTCATTGCTACTCGTGTAGGCATTGTTCTCTCTATTTCTTCGTCTCATTCACTGCCATTTGAGGGATGTGGCGCGGTCATCATCGCTTCACGAGTTGTAGAGAAATGACTTTGTTGACCTCAAGAGCCTTCTGCTCAGACGTTGAGGTCACTGACAACTCGGATGAAGCTGCCGGCATCGCTGCACTTCAAGTCATCGCTTCTAATTCAAAAAGAACATATCCGATTTGCCAAAATTTGGTATGTGGCTAAAGATATCCTCACCTACGTGTGTTTAAAGTTTTGTGACGATTGATTCATTTCTACGACTTTTGGACAAATTTGAAAACGTTGGGGATAACCCATAAGTACTGTTTCTTATTTGTGTTCTGCATTTGTGACATGAGTCTCATTCGCCTGACGATGACAGTCTGTGCCGTTCGAAAGGTCTCGCCTAAATAGACATTTTTACCGAAATATCACGGTTTTCGGCTTCCGTAAAATAGAAAATAATCAATCAAGTCGATTATTTGGCGAAAAAATGGAAGTATTTATTTCTAGTCCTGGCACTCGTTGAATGAAGAATGTAAGTGTTAATTTCAGGTTAGATGGGAGTGAGACCGCAACTAGTCAACCAACTGAAGTAAAGTGATTGTACATGTAGCTAGCACCAGTTAGCAACAACAATATGTTTAGGATAAAATTATACACTGTTGAATGTAGGATTGGAAACTTATTACGCCGACGCACTAGTTAAGTGTTTATTAACAAAGGAGAAACGTTGGTTTATTTTATATAACTTTATAATATAAATTTCGTTGGAAGACCTTTTGTGAATTGATACAGCCTATAATATTCTAACCTATAAAATCAAATCTACGTTTGCTTAATTCAAGTGTCCGATGTCCGAAATGCTTTAACTTGCTTCTGAATGTTTCGTGTTGATTTCCTTTTTTTTCTGTTGTGAATATAGTTTTATTTTTCAGCGATTTGCCGGAAGCCGAGGAACTATTGTGTTAATTGCTCAATAAATTCAAATGCAATTAATACAAAGTATCTGCAGCTTAAGGCAGGAGCATCATTCATCATCTGAATGTTTCTTGTTGCTTTCCATTTTTCTGTTGTGAATATAGTTTTATCTTTCAGTGATTTGCCAGAAGCCGAGGAACTATTGTGTTAATTGCTCAATATATTCAAATGCAATTAATACAAAGTATCTGCAGCTTAAGGCAGGAGCATCATTAATCATCTGAATGTTTCGTGTTGCTTTCCATTTTTCTGTTGTGAATATAGTTTTATTTTTCAGTGATTTGCCGGAAGCCGAGGAACTATTGTGTTAATTGCTCAATATATTCAAATGCAATTAATACAAAGTATCTGCAGCTTAAGGCAGGAGCATCATTCATCATCTGAATGTTTCTTGTTGCTTTCCATTTTTCTGTTGTGAATATAGTTTTATTTTTCAGTGATTTGCCGGAAGCCGAGGAACTATTGTGTTAATCGCTCAATAAATTCAAATGCAATTAATACAAAGTATCTGCAGCTTAAGGCAGGAGCATCATTCATCATCTGAATGTTTCGTGTTGCTTTCCATTTTTCTGTTGTATATATAGTTTTATTTTTCAGCGATTTGCCGGAAGCCGAGGAACTATTGTGTTAATTGCTCAATATGTTCAAATGCAATTAATACAAAGTATCTGCAGCTTAAGGCAGGAGCATCATTCATCATTTTTTCTTATTTGCATCAGACCGATCACTAACTAACTATCAATCATTTAAATGATATATCGATGCTTTAGTGATCATTTTAGTGAATCGAAATCTAAAACTGATCAATGAATGTATGCACAACTGGTTATCAACAAGAAGATGAAGTATTTGTAGATTCGGGATAAAGATTAAAATTTGCATCAATACATCAATGCATCAATAAAAAATGCATCAATATAGGAAAACAATCATATGGCGCCCACATCAATGCGTAGATAAATGAGTGGTTTACAGTCGTCTATTAAATACCTTGACAATCGATTAATTTCTATGCCAAATCAACTCTGACTTTCTAACCATAGAAATGGTTCTTCATCTATATTTTTGTCTTCCAAACATCTACGGATAACTATGTAATTTTTCGCTGATTCATAGTTTTGACATAGCTATTCTGTCCCTTGCATTTAATATTTCAATACTCTTCTGTTATCGATTGAGATATCATATAAAACTGCTTATAAGAGCTGGCGAAAAAGTAATATCATAGATGTCCCCACAAATCATGCTTTGATTGCATACTTCTCTTATATACTTACTTTGCATCGGATATTTCGTCCTCCTCACATTGCCAAGGATTCTGAAGCCACTGGAATCCTGAATCGTCCAGATCTGGGAAGTACTGTTCCAGCTTTTCCGACAAGGCATCCAATTGGGCTCCAATTTCCTCTTTCGCAGCATTCAAAAGCTCCTGGTCAATCTCGGAATCCTCATCCAGAAAGGCGTTCAGCAGTGGGAACTGGGCTACCATGCCCTTCGAAACTCTTCTGCTCCACAGCTTCAGCTTTTTCACGAATGCAGAAACGATTGTTCGGGCATCAACGATCGTTACATTCTTCCCCTGAAGTGCCAGATTTCCAGAATTCAGTTCGTTGAAGATGTCGCCCAAATAACACAATCCCAACATCCATCCTGGATCAGAGAAGTGTTGCCCCAAGTTCGATCCTTTCTGCTCCAGAAATGCTTTCACGGATTGTCGCAGCTCAATGACACGATTCAAAACCTTTCCACGAGAAAGTCATCTCACTTCGGTGTGGTAAAGCAGCACTTCATATTTCTCTCCCATACTCTTGCACAGTTCTTTAAAGACACGACTGTTGCAGTCCTTTGCTTTGATGAAGTTGACAACTTTCACGACCTGGCTGAATGTTGAACTCAGTCCTGCAGGCAGCGTTTTGGATCCAAGCGCAAAGCGGTAATAGTACAGTGGTCAACAGTTATATTGGCATTTGCACGATGCACGAACCCCTTGAAGCCGAGATTGCCACCCATCATGGCAGGTGCACCGTCAACAGAAACCTGTTGAACAATCCCCAACTCTAGCCCGTTCTTGACCAAAAAGCCTTCCACCAGATGGTAAACATCCTCTCCCTTCGTTGTCGTGGCCAGAGACTCACAAAGGAAAAATTCTTCTTTCACACCCGAGAGATGAACATACCGAACAAATCCAAGCAAGACAGCGCTTACATCCGTGGACTCGTCAAACTACAGAGAGATTTTCTGGTATGGACTAGCCTTGATCTCGTCCATGACTTGCAATAGTACATCATCAGCCATGTCGTCAATTCTTCGTCGAACCGTATTATTCGAAAGCGATATGGCACTCAGCTTCTTTGCCTGGTCTTCACCCAGAACCAAAGATACCATCACCTTTGCACATGGCATGATGAGAGTTTCGGCAATTGTGTGACTCTTCTGCTGCTTGGCAACTTTGTAGGCCACCGTATAAGAAGCTTCAATAGCGGCGTCAAGACTTTCAGTGGCACCACCGGTATTTCCAAACTGAATTCCTTTGAGCTGCTTTGCCTTCTTTTCAAAAAATACCCTGTATTGGTTCTGATGCTCCGAATGACAGTTGTAGAGATGGCTGGACAGTTTCGAGGCTTTCAGACTCTCGTTGGTCAATACCTTAAAGCAGAGAACGCACTGCGGATGATCTTCTCCCCTTGACGGCAAATTCACAAAACCATGATCAAGGAAGACTTCTTGGTACTTTCGCTCTGGCATATGTTCACGTCAGCACTCCAGCACAGATAAATCTGAAGTAAAGCAAAACTATGAATCCTTGGCATAGTTTCCTTCGCTAAGAAGTGCTACAAAGGGCATGACGTCACTCATATCTCATTGATTTTCATTTAGGGAAGCTCTCTTGCCTGCACAGTTAGCCAGTTCATTTGCAAAGCGCAATGCATTTCAGGCCCGACTCGACTGCTGGCTGCGTGACGCGCGCGCGCACGCCTGGGGAGCAATAGCGCCGCAATTGGATTTTTTATTGCGGTTTTTGCAGCGGAAAAGGTGTAAAGCTGGAGAATGAGGAAGTGAGCTGAATGAAGAGTGGAAGGGAGCGAGTGGGTTGCGGTCGATTTGGTGGTAGGAGGAGCGGCGCTCGGTGGCGGGCGCCGGACACAGGCGTCGAGAAAAGTTTGTTTAAAATAAAGAAAATATTGAAAATAGAAGAAATAAAAAAAATTCTCGGACGGCATCCCGTTAACCAACTCAAATCCCAAAATTACCCAGTTAGGGTAATTTACCCATAGGTTGGGAACCCCTGCTATATACATAATGCTACATTCATGCCTTCACATCATAACATTCTACCAAGGTTGCCGGCGATAAATTGGAAGTTATCCCATTTATGCCCACCAATTTCGATGTATTTTCAATGGAGCTTTACTTTCCAATTTATGCCAGCCAATTTCAATGTATTTTCAATGGAGCTTTACTTTCCCATTTATGCCCGCCGACTTCGTATATCTACATTCAATATGAAGTGCATATCAGATCATGGATTGGATATATCTAGGATTCCATGATCAGATTTATTATAATTTCGTTTAGTATATCTATGTTTATGGAAGAGCCTACAGATAGTCTGTATTACCACTATTTTCAGATTTATAGCAAAAACATCATGATGTTACGAAAAGAATATGAATATACAACAATAGTATGAAACATATACGAAGTCAATCTCTAATGACGTGAACAACTTGGCTTTCTTACCAACTGGTTCATCTGCATGTTGAATGTTGTGTTGATGTTCAGTTTGTACGTTAACTAATTTTGAAATATTAACTTTGATATCACTTGAAACAGTTGACGAGAAATATGAGCCGTTTGACGTGCCTGGTCGATCACTTTCCGTCAGTGTATTATTAATTGCGTCCGACAGGTCTTTCTTTTTTGAGTCTGGGATTTTTTTGATGCAACGGTCGACACTTTCGGCTTTCTTGTGCCCCGTAACAACTTGTACATCTTTCGTTTGAAATCCTTTTACAACCAGGGAAGTTACAAGTGTTGACCTGATAGAATGATTTGTGTACACCTGACTCAATCCCGCTTGCTGAGATATTATTTTCATCATATCTCCAAGTTTATTCTTCCTTAGAACCAACTTGTCATAGTACCACTCACCACGCACTGAAACTTACGGTCTCCATCGTGGGAAAAGAATGTCAGAATTCTGTGGAAGAACTGACAAATACTTCTTCATGAGATGAACAGGACATTTGCTCAAATCATTTGTCTTAGCATGCATCGTTATACATTTATTGGACTCGTAGTGACGTCTTGATGTAGAGGCCTTTACATTCTTCTCAGCCTTTGGTACTCTCAAATAAGCGTACACTGTAAATCGCTGGATACGAAAATTACATACAAACATATACCAAAATTACATACAATTTGAAACTAACATCTGATACGAGATTCTCGTATGTTTACAGAGATCTGGTATATTTTTCATACCAAGTTTCATTTACCTTCGTATGTGATTGGTCTGTGATTGGTATGTAGCGATACGAACTATTCTATCTGTGATTGGATGTTTTACACTGAAATACGAATTGTTGGTATGTTTTATATACGAGACCCGATGCGAATTGATCCTTATTCGTATGCATCTGGTATCCATTTGGTATGTGCAGCTTTAATTTACATAGCAAAAAAATGTATGTATTACATACTACTGTCAAATTACTTTTTTCCGTAATACCAGTCGCGAATAGTTTTTGTTTGATAGAGTGATATTTAACTAGATTAGATTTATTGTGAATTATATGCCCGCGAGATTGTCATTGTTGCTACTTGTCTAGCAACATTAACAGGACGTTTAGTTTGCTCTACTTCATGAGCCAAGTTGATTCATTCAAACGATATCTTTCGTGCAATCATGTTGACTTATATATCTCAAACATAACTATTTTTGCGTTTAATGAATTATAATCTGTTTTTACTTTTGATTGATAATATGCCTTATTTCAAAATTACATGATGCACAATTGTTGATGGTTGAAATCTTATTGATTATTCATGAAATGCCTTAGACTTACGTGTATTCAAATCGAATTCAGTATTAAAAGAATGACGCTTGAATGTCATTATCTCACTACTTGCAGAACAGTAGTAAAATTAGTGCGATCTTTATTGACAAAAGTCCTGAAATCAAGATACTTTGGAGATGATGGATGATTTCTTTTCACATTGTGCTAGTATGGCTTTAGTATGTAAAGCATACTACATTTGAAATAACATACGAAAAGCATACAAATATATACCAAGAGAATACAGAAATATACCAAAAAAATATTTTGGTATGCATCCTTCGTATGTGATTGGTATTGAGCGATTTACAGTGTACTCATTTCCGAGCATCAAATGGCAATGGATTCTTTTGTTAAATTATAATGGATCCATTCTCTTCCTCTCATGCCGAAATGAAACACCAGGTTGTAGAAAACTTCTTGCTGTAACTTTTGTGGAGAACTGCGGTCAAAATACGTGCTCAAGATTTTTAAGTCCTGATTATCTATCGCGGGATATTTCTCATTTTGTTTATCTGAAGTTTCTTCTAAATGTTTTTTGATCATAACGTTCAGTGTGTTCTGGCTAATTGAAAGCATGTATCGTCAATTGAGTTTATGTTTCTTGTTGTTTGCAAGTGGCGTTGAATGGCCGCGTGAGCACATATCAGGGTACTTGGTGCGAATAATCCACCATCTGCTTTTTTCATGCGAAAGTACCAAAGGGTGAGATATTGAGAAAGATACCTGTTTGGGATTGTCTCAAAATCTGTAAGTTTGTTTTCTTTTCGTAAAAAATCTCTGAATTTGTTGACTTATAATTTCGTTTGTTCAGCAGTGTTTTTATTTCTAGCTCTAATTGTTTCCGTTTCAATTTCCTTTATTATATTGTCGGGCAAGTCTTCAAATTGATAGTCATTTTCTAATTCCTCTGTTTGAATTTACGTGAGTCCTGTTCTTTGATCAAATACATCATCCGGATTTAATGCTAAAAGTTCATTCAGGAAATTTATGTCTTCACTTTCGATACCTGTTATCATACCTCCTCTTATTCTTGAGAGATCCATTGCTTATTAAGATTGGCTAGTGATTTAAGATAAGCTTGTACGATAGATGAGTTATAGAATATTCAAAATTCAAAGTCACCAAGATGATATCAATACTGTGGATTTCTATACAATACCGTACAGAAATCCATGGAAATAGACATGGATATCTAGATGTCCAAACTCTATAGTATGAACCATAGACTTCTATATGCTAGCACGGTCCTATATGCCAGTATATAGAAGTCTATGGTATGAACATAATCTGATTCACGTTATCACTGATAACCATATTCTCTGATGATAAGATAACCCATAGACTTCTAAATTTCTTTGGACAGATAGGTTGAAATTTGCTTCCTACATGATCAGGCCAGAAATCCCAAATTAGACTACCTTACAAATAGACTGTCATTAAGCATTGTCAAATTTTTTCCATTGCAATGGCTGTCAAGCACAGTAAACATGCACATATTTGTGAACTTCAGGAGTTGGGACGTATTGGCCTGCATGCAGTGTTACTCAGTTAATCTAAGTAGTACTCATCCAAGAAACTCAGTTAAAACTAAGTTAACCGAGTTTGCCGAAAATAAACCAAGTTAAGTTAAACTCAGTTACCGAGTTTTTTTCAACAAACTCGGTCAATGCCCAGTACAACTCAGTTAACAATCGGTTACCGTACATATTATGCATGTAAAATTGTCAGCAAAGGCATATACAGGCCGTCTGAATTTGATTCTGAAAAATTGCATGTTATAAGCGTTTTAGTCAACTAACTTTTTCATGACAGGTATGTACGCATTCATAGACGGGCAGGCCCAAAAGAAAAGTAAGATGACTAGATAAACAAGAGGCAGGTCCTAAATGAAGAGGGAGAGATTGTTTGGCAAGGTGCAAGAATATAACAAACAAAAGAGCTGATCAAAAATTTTGCACATAAAACGGGCCTTATGCTATTCATAACAGCTAGTCCTACTCATGAAAATAAACAATGTAAAGACCAAAGTGTTTAAATATATCAAGTGTGGAAACTCCCCATTACTCTAATGTATTTTTAGTGGCGACAAATCCGCCATCTTTTTTCGCCAAGATAATTTTCAGATATTTATATTCATCAATTTCAAGAAGTCGCTGTGGCTAAAATATTTGGTGACAACTTCATTTTTCTAGTGATTCCTACATAAAATTTACTGCTTTATTCATTTTTCACATCAATTTTGATGTTGAACGTGTCATTTTTGAATAATATGGCTTTATAGATGAAACAGTGGAGAAATTGTGTCATTTGGCTCTCAGATATTGTTTATCTACATATTGAAGATGCATCTAATACAAATATTTCCTGGAATGAGAAGAAAGGAATATTTGCTCGCTATTTCAGCAACATTTTTGTGCTTTAGATGGTTCTTTAACGTTTCATCTGCCAGTGAAGATTAACTCCGCGTGGTTGACGCACGTGACTCTTGCGCTTGTCCTAAAACAGCCCGTCATGCTCATATTTTACTGAGCATCTGTGTTCATACATTGAGTGCACCAGTTGCCGGAAATTCCACCATCTTCATGATAATTGAGCGAGATGTTCCCACACAAATCACTTAACGTTTTCACTGTTGTGACGTCATGCCTATTTGCTGTCTGATTGCTTTATTAACTAAGGAAGCAGACAGACAGTCGCTACTGTGACTGTTCACAAGGCGCACGATGTTCTAAGTTTTGCTGCTCAGGGAATCATTATGATCTGTGCGTGAAATGGCGTCTGGTAAGTTGATGTTAATGATAGTTAATTGAATCAACTAAAAGTTTTGCAACACGAGTATAGTCATTACATCTGATGCAGTTGATATCACCCATCCACGGTTATACATTTCATTTAGTAAAAGCAAATATAATTCTTAAGTGGCAACTCAGTGATGGTTAACTACATAGTCCACACAACCTCGTTCATGATGATGTTCAAGGTTGAAAAACACTCTGTCTAGTGGTCGATCTTGTAAAAAAAAAGTTTGACGCAATCAACTGGATCAGGAAGTCGGTCAAATTTTTTGGCATATAATGAAACTATGTGTAAAGTGTATATATAAGGTGCAATAATTTCCTCCATGACCATTTTGAGTGGACAACAAGGTCAATTTCGCACTGCTGAACCGATTCAACCCAGTTTACCGCATCATGAATGTTATACGAAAAGCTTCTTCCAAGTTACTATGTTTAATAACGAACACCGTTAAATAACAATTTTAGTAGGCCTATTAGAGTAGTGGAAGCTGAGAGAGTCTTTTTGTGAGAATGCTTTCAAAAAAAGAAAATTAGCGGTTCTTTAATTCAATTAGCAAAAATGAAATTAATTTTTAGTTGCTAGCAAGGCTTGATTTGATCAGATATCAAAAGACGTGAGGTTATTCGCACGCAATGTTGCGTGTAAATAGCCAGACAACTGAGGCCAAGTTATTCCCACGTAAAAGTGGGTAGCAGCAGCCGTAACTATACAGTGAGGTTTTCAGACGCAAAAATTCATCGAAGTGGTAACTGTATTTAATGAACGGTTATATTTTTGCATGATCACTTCAAATATTCCGCATAATTTGTTTAGGCATTCATCGTTAGAATTAAGCAATTGCTTCTTAAAAGTGGTTGTCTACTGAACACGTTGCCAAAGTTTCATAGTATCAATTTTTTTAGCATATACATGTAATGATATACTGAATCTGTCTTCTTGGCAATTCGTAGTCGCTGCTCGTCCGCGATTTCCCCATGATCATCATTATTCTTCAATAATTGTACAGTTTTTGATTTGATGTGAAATCAACATGTTTGATAACATTGGTAGGCATATCAGAAGGTACAAATTGATGCACTTGTTTAATCTCTCGGAGTAGGTATATTCAAAATGTTAAAGCGGGCATTGATTCCTTTGCTTAGTTATTCGGATGAAGCTTTTTTGACATACGGTAAACTAGGGCGAATCAGTCATTGTTGGTAAGAAATCTGTCTATTGGCTCAATGATGGCCACTATGACATGATGACCTGTCAGTGGTAGGCAACCAATTTGTGGTAGTGATGACTTACAGATCCAGTTGATTACATCACAATCGGTTGCACTGTATCGGCCGTTAGATGAATCGAATGCCTACAAACTTGTATTGTGATGAGTCTGACACATTTGTTGCAATATTTTTTATTTAAGCCTTTAACAGAAGCTTAATAATCAAATTTTGATCAATTTAGAAAAGCTGCTTCTTCAACCGAAATTTATATCTATCATGATTTGAAAATATCCAAAATAACTACGCTACGTTTATTTTATGATATTAGCTACATAAGAATAATGATTTTTTCTGGATGCGCGCTGCATTCACCTGCTCGCACCGAAAATTTTAGAAGTCATGCTGAAGTAATTATTAGTAGGCCTGTAGGTGAAATATAATTTGTTAAAATAAAGATAGCCTACATATTCGCAAGAGGAGCAACAGCGGGGTATTCACAGCGAAATAATAAAAATTCTGAGAGATTTTGCTGCCAAAGATAATTTGTCATGAACTTGAATGCCCAGTATATTTCCGTCATGAAAAAATGCTATTCATTTTCTTGGAGTATTGAAATATAATTGAAATATTGCATTAGGAAGTTACTTTTGATCAGCCCTATATATGTGCATTTTTGTCAACATCGTGAAGCAGTATGAGGCAATCAGTATTCCGTAGTCTATACTGCACTTTGAAATGCTTAATACCGATGTCAGATGAACATGTACGGTGTAATTAATTGATAATTATTCGCAACGTCTAGACATAAACTTGAATGAGCAGCACTCGAAATTTAATTGGCACAAGTGATCAAATCAAAAGTGAAACGTTTTGTGGTTTATTCTATATAGCTTTATAATACAAATTTCGGTTGAAGGCCTTCTGTGAATTGATGCATCCTATGATGTTCCAACCGATGAAATCAAAGCTGCGTACCAAATGCTTTCATCTGCATCTGAATGTTTCGTGTTGCTTTCCTTTTTCTGTTGTGAATATGATTTTACTTTTCAGTGATTTGCCGGAAGCCGAGGAACTATTGTATTAATTGCTCAATGTACTCGAATGCAATTAATACAAAGTATCTGCAGCTTAAGGCTGGAGCGTCATTCATCATTTTTCATTATTTTCATCACTAACAAAAACAGTCATTTACGTGATACATCAATAATTTAGTGACAACATTTCAGAATTTGACTATTTCTTCATAATTTTTTATCTCAACATGGATAATCAAATACTGCTATTGATCATAGAGGGGAATACTCTGATGTAAGAAGAAAATGAGATGTTAGGATGTCAATAAAAAATATTACATTTCACATAGGATACTTTCATAATCAAAAGAAAAAAATAGGACTGAAATAGTATATAAGGTCCATCATGTTTCCAACATACATTCATGAATGGAAATCTAAAACTGATCAATGAATGTATGTACAGCTGGGTATCAATAAGAAAATGAAGTATTTCTAGATTTGATACAAAGATTTTCAGATGTTCAGTGGGCAAAAGTTTGTAAACACGTTCATACACAGTACATGAATGAAAAATCATACACTAATCCCAAAAATGTCTGTCACCTTCTGAATTGCTTTCTAATGTTAATAGGTGACATCGTTATAAAATTGCCAATTTGAATATATCTATGAAAACATTGAATATATGGCATGAAAAGTTATTCATTGAATTGAAATATATTTCTATGAATGCTATAAGATCCACATGTATCAGAAAGCTTTGATTTTGAAGCCAATTGTACTCAAGCATGCTTACACGATCAAATAATGAAGACAGTACAAATGAGAAATAAAATTGAAAGAGAAAAATGATGGGAACTAAAGAAAAGGTGACTTATAGTAAAGGCTTTTGGCTTTTCAGTAATGAGGATGTCAATATCAGAATTTGTTTAACATCTCACTTTTGGCAAACGAATAATTTTAGGGTAGAGAGAGAGCGATACACAAAGTGATATTTAGTGAATAAAAAATGCTCTACTGATAGTAAAGAAATCCAACGCACGCAGCAACCGCCCACTGCTTAGGCTCTATCTTCCGAATATCAAAACTTTATCCGCAGTAGAGTTACTAATAATCTGGAATGAGCGATTGTCTTCTGCAGCGGTCTACAACAGTCTGCACAATGTTAGGCCGGTATGAGGAAACGGAGACCATTCGTTGCGAGAACAAAAGAAAGATTGGTTGCGAAAAATTGCGAGTGGAGAGAAATTTGGAGGAAGGTGATATTTGCGAACGAGAGAAAATTTCGGAGATTGAGTAATGACCGGCGGATTCAAGTCCATAAGAACGCATGAGCGAATGAAAGCTGAGAACTCCAGATATGACATACAAAGTGTAGGAAGCTAGTTCAATAGATGTTCTGGGAGTGATCTGACTTTATGATCTTAGTGAGCTACAATTTCAGAAATCTTTCGTAAAATTAGAAAAACCTGAATACTTACGTTAATAACCCGAGTATTTTTTCTATGCATCGTCAGCAGACCGTCGGATTCCATCTTTCATGAAACAGCTCATCATTGGCTGATCAGTCTCATCATGCTAGAAGTAATTGAAAGATAGTAACGGCCATCAAGATTACCAGATCTTAATCCTATCGAACATATGTGATATGATCTGGCGTACAGGAAAGTATCAAGAACAGGTGGAAGTAATGGTTTGAAGACTTGACAATCCATGGAAGGTCGAAGACTGCACGAGCATTCCTCAGAGCGCAGTTGATACCGATAAATATTTATACTTCAAAGAATCAGAAGTATGATCAATTCATCAGGTCTCTTTCGATAATGTATCATTTTATAATCCTTTGAAAATATCAGCATTTATCATGAGGTTAATTACTTTTCTTAACTTACGCAATAGAAACATTTATTACTGTATGATAAGAGGTTTGCTTGGTTATATGAAAAGATAACACACATTTTTGGGATAAGTGTAAGTCCCCCTTAAATCGTATAGAGTGGATTGTAGTCGTTCATTAAGTACCTTAATAATCAATTAATTTCTATGCCAAATCGAATCTAGCATTTTAACCATAGAAATGGATCTTCATCTCATGTTTTTGTCTTCCAGATGTCTACGGATAATTATGTAATTTTTCACTACTTCATAGTTTTGACATAGCTATTCAGTCCCTTCCATTCTATATTTCAATACTATTCTGTTGTCAATTGCGATATCAAATAAAACTGCTTATAAGAGCTGGCGAAAAAATAATATCATAGCTGTCGCCACAAATCAACCATTGATTCCATACTTCCCTTATATACTTACTTTG
>CAJQUW010008156.1:0-18071 GCA_907163375.1 Prostheceraeus crozeri
TAGGGTGTTCCCATTTTCCCGGGGATTCCGAAATTCCCGGATACCCTGGATCTTAGAAAATTTTTCGGGGGGGGGGGATTTTCAAATACCCGGGCTTGGAATTAATCTATGAAAATCCCGGAATTCTCGGGATTGGTTTCGTTTATTTAATTCAGTCTTTTCGTTTTTCACAGAAAATTTACCTAGGAAATCATACCCATAAGGTAAAGCAAGGGACTGACCCCACACAATACTTTTCACATTTTCTTTTTTTTACATTCCTAAACTGCGGGTAAAAAATTCGGGCCACTACTGAAAATTTTTATTCGTGGGGGGGGGACGACTGGGAATTCATTAATTATCCAATCAGAGTGTGTGCTATTGTTTAACAAGAAATTGGGACGAAGCACTGTATTTACTCGTTTAATGGGGGTGGAATTCATTTAGTTCAAACACTTGTCTGATTTGCACAGGGAAGCACCTAGTCTATTTATCTGGCGGGGAACAAATCTGTTAACGAGTGATGAAAAAGGTATTTAACTTTCAAAACGGGGGTGGGGGACTATGGCCTTGGAAATATTTCAACGCGCTGGGGAAAACTGGACGAGTCTGCCAACAGTGATTACGCTTCTGCGCCCATAACCAATTAAAAACGTCTTTAGTGCAGCGGAGGTTTTCTTACTTAAAGGGGGGGCAACTACACTACTCACCTTCTGGTGACATGTGGCATTCTAGACCCCTTGGAAAATCGTCCAACTGAATCCTGCCCCATGAATCCAAGAGGGGGCCGAAAACTGCGGCAAAAACTAAGGCAATTGCTTTCGGTTTTTTTCATATCCGGTCGGCCAATATTTTTATGCAGGGCAGGCGGGACTTCGCACGGATGGGCTGGGCAGGTGTCAGAACATTTCGGGTTTTTTTTACGTGTTTTTTAGAGCGGGGAAAATCTGGGGAACGACATTCTGAGAACTCTGGTTTTTAAATTTTCAGATTTTACGGTATAAATTTCTCTACCAAAATCAAAGGTGGAGTAAGTCACCATCAAGGCAAATCGCTTTTCCCGACTTCGCGGGCCCGGTTGTTAAAGGCACCGAGATTATCGGGGAAAGTTTAACGGGACAGGGCGTTTCACCCCCCCCCGATCTCTGTAGGGGAGAAAAGGAAATAATGCAAAATTTTGTCCCTCTCTTTCGATGAACTTGGGACAATCAGTCAGGGGGGTGGGTGTGACGCCGATATATTGGGGAATATTTAATGTTTCACGATTTTTCGCACGGAGCAATAACCAGGGGGAAGGGGGGACTATTTTATTAATCTTGGGACTCAAATCGTTATCGGATGGGGCTTCACTGAACCACTTCAGCTTGTCTGAAAAAGGCTCAATTTGTGATAGGATTTTGCATTTGTTTTCGGGGGGGACTTGAGCTCGAAACGGATATTATCGCTTTTTCTGCCAACTGGACGGGGGGCAAAGCCCTCCTGGTTCGGGGTTGGCAAAGATGCCAAAGTGTTACACCAGCTTTGTTTTTCACATGCACTAAACATCTAGCTGTTTGTGACGTAGTGTATAAGAAACCAATTGTTGTGAAGAGACTACTGGGTGAGGCCGCGCTTTGTTGAAGGTGAAGATGACTACTCAGATGGAACAGTTTGATTATTGATGACGATTCTTCGGACAATGGCATGTGTAACTTGGAGTTTAAACCCGTGATCGGGGATTGCATCAAGAAGAAAGTTCGCGAAGAATTGTAATATTCTTTCATAGGTCTCCTTTGTCGAATGATAAACTCAGTTTTTTTTTTAATTCGAGCCGGCAAATGGACAAGGAATTACAGTCTGATTGGCGATTGTCGCACCCGGTGGAATAGTTTACTCGCCATGTTGGAGCGTTACGTTGAACTTCATACTTTTGTTCGGCAGGCCTTGATCGCCTTTGTCAAAGAATCTTTTGTGCTCTGGTGACTGATCAAGAATGCAACACTGTGAGAAATGTGTGTACTGCTCTACCAACTATCAAGACCGGGCCGTCGACGGGCTGAGAATAGAAGGGACGACAAGTGATTTAAGTCTCGTGTTACCAGGTTTCGTGTTCATCGATTTTGTTAAGATGAAATTAGAGAAAGCAGCTGGAGGAATCTTCGTCTCGCTCCGAACTCTACCAGCGATTGACAGCGACGATGACTGAGAGAACTCACGTTATGACTCAAGTGTTATTATTCCTATGAGTCTGGGGGGACTTGCAGAAACGTTTCTGATGCAACAAATTACCAATTTTTCTCCTTACATTAGTTACGCGCACCAAGTTTACTTCCTCGACATGATCTTCCGTCTCTTCAAATCGGAACAAAACTCGACCGAGGCAAAATCCGCGCCTGCATGATCAACATTGGTCGGGGAGCTGCAGCGCTTCCTAGATTCAAAAGTCAGCGAATACTTCACTAAATGAGCCCTCCTCCATGGAATCCGTCGTGCGAAACGAAAGGAATTGGGATCGTTTTTCTTACAACAAAGGTCAGAGGTGAGCTCCTAACATTTGTGACTGGATGGTCTTCGTTCCGTGCCACCAACAAGCGTGGGAGTGTGAGCGGGGCCTTTTAACATTGCTGGGACGCTTTTCTTCAAAGATAAGAAAAAAAAACCGAATCAGCGATCGCACATTAAACGACATGTGCGTTTTGAAGGTGGTACTTCCAAACTCAAAAGTTTCATAAAAGTATAAATTTGTTAGGAAAATTTCAGTTCCTGCTATGTTGTTATAGGCTACTTCGAATCACTTTATTGGATCAATGTAATTATCAGTGTTTAAAAAACATGAAATAAAATGAGAAAATTTATGTACAAGTGCACCATGACGTGAAAGGGGCTTATTTTTTAATTTGTCTCTCATCTGGTAAAATAAGGATATAAGAAAGTTTTAACATTCGTAATCATAAATAATGATTTTCAATTGCAGTTGACAATTAGTTTAATTAGTAACGTTTGGAGCTGGTACGTCTATTTCATCAAAACCAACGTATACAAAGGCAAAATAGTAGGCAAAAAACGCAGTCTGCATGAATCTGATAATAATTTCTCAATCCCGGGATCCCGGGATTGAGAAAATTCGGGATCGTAATCCCGGGATTGTTATTTTGCTCCGGGATTGGACACCCTAGATCCACCCATCGTCTATTGGTGTTGATGTAAAGCATGGATTCAATACATTCAAGTGCGTAGATCAATGTTTCTCAAAGGGGAGGAATTTAAACAGTGAGGGGAGGATTTATGGTGAGGGGGGGATTTGGGGAGGATTGAAACTACCTGAAATATCGTAGATAAAGTGCCACTAAATTTTCAGAACTCGGTTTAAAATCACTCATACAACTCGGTTTAAAATAATGTATACATATGTGTACAACACATAAAGCATGATGCTTTCCCTCCTACACGCGCGTACAATCGGGTGTGCGGTAGAGACACACGTTAGGCCAGTCTAGCTGCTTTGTTGGACTCTACCATAGAAATTGGAATTCTTGTTACTGTGCCACCACAACCGCTCTCATGCGCAGGAATTTATTTCTTTGGACTCTACCAAGTTGCGTGCTGTTCTCTCGCCTATATTTGGTGCGCGACACACCTGCTTTCGTGTGTCACGAAATTCACCTACACACACAGTCACTGTTCTCTTATGCGTCGAGAACAATTCTGATTGGCCCAAGAACTAACTGTTCTTTTCCTACTGCTTCCGATGCTGTTCTTATCCTACTATTGGCGTCCGATTGCAGTTAACGCACCAATAAGCCAATGCGTTTGTTAATTAGATCCTTCCGCACATAGAGTTCGCATTTCTTCAGTCAATTTGTGACAAAAAACTGAGCCAGTTTATGTTGTGATTTCTTTTACAATGCCAAAACGCAAGGATGTAGGTCAATTGTTTTCCCTCAGACAGTAAAAGGAAAGTTCGCCAATATTCCACGGACTACTTGAAATTTGGATTTATCAGTGATGTTTCTGGACCAAACAAGAACGTACTGTTTGTTGTGCTACAGATCATTTTGCAATGACTCAATGCGGCCAGTGAAGCTCGATGAACATATTAAAAAAGTTCATCCCGAGCACCTGAACAAGCCCCTCGATTATTTTAAACGCCTCCGGGATAAATCGTTAAAATCAAAAAGAGCAGAAAAACTAGAATTGCTGTTTAAATCTGCAACCAATTTAACTGACCGCGGCTCCAAGCAAGTTACGAACTCAGTTATCTCCTCGGAAAGCAAGGCCGACCCCACACTGATGGTGAAAAACTGCTGAAGCCGGCCTTCGAAATCTTCCTGCGTACGATGCAGGAGAGTAAACAGGCCCAACGGGAACTTGCTGCGTTGCATCTTAGCAATGATACCGTTCGACGTCGGATTGATGAAATCGCGGATCATCTTCAGTCGAAATTGGTGAAAGTCCTTCAAAAAACAAATTCTCTCTCTCCCTCGACGAAACAACGGTGCGAGACAGTGAGTACCTTCTACTTGCTTACGCCAGGTTCCAACTCAACTCAACGTTTGTGGAGGAGATGCTGTTTTGTGAATCATTAAAAACCACTTCTACCGCCGGGGATATTTATAGTGTCATGAAAACCTTTCTGGATTCTAATGAAATTCCAATCTCAAACATCGCTTCCACTGCTGCCGATGGTGTTCCCACCATGATGGGACGTAGGAATGGTGTGTTGAAACTTCTCAAAGATCATTACCCTGAGATGATTACCGTGCACTGTGTTCTTCACAGAGAGAATTTGGCGGCGCAGGGCCTAACTCCAGAGCTCAACGATGTGATGAAAAAGTGCATAAAAATGATCAACTTCATCAAATCTCATCCGAAAACTGAGAGACTCTTCAGGGTTTTCTGTGAAGAAATGAACGAGGATTATGTGCGCAGGGTTGGTCAAAACCCACCCGGTCAGAAAAAAACCCGATTTCACCCGCCCAGCGGGCGAAATCGGGTGAAATGGATTTTTCCATATTATGTCATTTTTTCGATGCTTCTAATTAAAATACAGTAATGCCAATTCATTTTTCTGATTTATTGACTCTGCCTCTTCTCAAAATCATCGTATGGAATGTATACAATTCCGTAATCTACATGTTTCTTACTACAACACTAAATATTGAAAAGGAAAAGGAAAACCGAATAATATGTCAACGTCCGATGTTTTCATTGCGCAAGAAACTTAGCGCCTATGCTGATATGATGCCCATTGTCCATCCCTGACTCGCCGGACATCAGCCCGCCGGGATTTGTCAACAGCGGACTGTAGTGATGCATTCGTGAGATGATGGGGAATTCGGGAGAGCGCACTCATTTTGGTTGACGCTGCTGGTCGCATGTCTTTGGGTGACTGGTGCAGTCTAAAGTGCGTAAGATAAGATCGATATTGGCAAACAATGATTTAAAGCCACTGCCCACAAGTCTGATCATTAATGTTATTATCGCATACAAAAGACACTCGGAAATGATGGGGAGTTCGGGGTGGCGCGTGTGTGGTGCGCGCGCGCGTCATTACTGATACCGCAGCAGGCTGCAAGTCTGCAACGGACACTTCGGACCATAAGAAAGAGCGTGCGTCCTCCATTTCACATATTAGGACGAGGTCTTTCGACCACACCAAACGACCATCCTCAGGTAATCAAAAAAATAAATAAATAAATAAAATGAATCGAAATTATGATATGAAAGCTCGACGAAACGATCTGCGTATTATTTAGCTTTAGTATCAGTAATACTGCCAACAGTTGGGCCTATATTTTTGTCTAGGCCTATATTTTCTTACTTTTTGAATACCGGTATAACAAACAGATATTTGGTGATCGATGTTTAAATGACTCATTAGATCTTCCCCGTTTTGACCATATATTTTAATATAAAGTTCAATTTATAGCCTCTACTGTACACATGTGTTTTCTCTCTGATAATACAATAGTAGAAAAAACTTATAAATTTTTAAGATAACAGCCAATCTTGTGTAAAGTATACTATTCGTAAACGTAGGTGAGAGAATAACTTTATATGATTCCTTATTTAGATAGCCTGTAATTATCTGAATATTTGGTACGGCTAAAATACAGTAACCTATATTAAGTACTCACCGATATTTTCTCATGATATTGTATTTTAATCATGGTTTACATTACACTGATGTGTGAAATGTAGTTTGATTTTTCAATAAAATGATAATTATGAAATAAGAGATTACCTCTTAATTTCAAGAAAATCGAAATAACTAGATTAAACCCGAAAAACCCGGTATAAAAAACCCGAAAAACCCGCCCGGATATAACCCGATAAAACCCCGGGTGGGTTTTTTTGCCGACCAACCCTGTATGTGCGTCTTCTACTTCACACACAAGTGAGGTGGCTATCCAATGGGAAGTGTCTCGAGAGATTTGTGGTATTATACGACACAATTGTAGAATTCGGTGCTGATAGCGAACTTTTTCAGTTTCTTGAATCTGAAGAAACAAGATATCTCATCTGCTATCTGGCTGACATTTTCGGCAAGCTGAATGTTTTGAATAAAGACTTTCAAGGATCAAATAAGACCATGATGGACTGTAAGACCAAGATCTGTGGATTTATTTCAAAGTTGGCATTTTGGAGGTCTCAGATCTCTCGTGGTAATTTTTCTCAGTTTGCTCATTTGAGTCAATGCCAAGTTTCAGATAACGCAGTGGAAATCATCAATCGCCAATCTCTCTGCACTCTCAGACGACTTAAACTCCAGATTCACGGATTTAAAATCAATGAAATTTCCTTCCTGGATCGCTCAGCCTTTCTTATTTGACACTGACAGTGATGATATCCAAATGATGGACCCTGACCAAGTAGACGGAGCTACTGGAATTTAGAAACGATGTCAGTATGAAGGCCATTCATTCAGCAAAAGGTCAGATGATGTGGCTGGACACAAACGTGAATGAAAAATATCCAAAGTTGGCCACTGAGGCACAGCAGACTCTTCTAACCCTTCCCAACGACTTATATAGTTGAGTGTGCTTTTAGCGCTGTCGCTGATTTGTTGACGAAAAAGAGAGGTGGTCTGGATATTTCTGTTCGAGGAGATCTTCGTGTAAAGTTGACCAGTTTTTCTCCAGATATTTCGGCTTTAGTGTCCAAGCACCAGGCTCATGGTTCTCACTAGTCCTGATTTCTTGGTCTCCTGGTAAGATAATTAACTATTTTGGTTTGTTGTTCTGGTTTTCTTAATTGTATGATGATGGATCCAATGGATTTATAGTGTTATGGTTTATGTCATGAACTTTATGATAAAAAGTCGTAGTTTTTTTTAATTTTTGTGATGGGGAGGATGTGAGAAAATCTGAAGGCCTAGGGGAGGATTTTTATGAAGACTTTGAGAAACACTGGCGTAGATGACTTGAAAAACATGGAAACAGCTATTTGGGTCCTGTGATCATGTGACTTCACATGCAAAATGACACTGGCAGAGATTCGTCGGAAGATTTGTGTCTTAGCCACAGGATATCATTTTCTTCTAGAATGAGCGAGATTTTTGTACACATCCTTCGTCCTCTGGTAAATTTCATACATAATATCAGAATCCTACAATCATTGTGACATAAATTTTGATTGGAATTTCAAATCGTATCAATGGTTGTTGAATCAATTACTTGAAACTACATGTTGTAATGTCCAAGCTTGATAAACAAATCCTTTTCTCAAATCCTTCCTGAAGATTAGCATTCTGGATAAAAATATTTTCAAGATTGTCCTGTCATTGCACTAGAGATGGTGACCGTTGGTATCCATTAATGAAATTCACATTATAAACAATTTCTCCTTTCTCACTCAGCCACCATTTTTTTAAATGGAGTTGATGAAACTTAAGAAAGTATAATACAACAAAACAAACCGAATGAATATACTCCTATTATGCTCCAAGATAACCGAATATAATCCGGAAAGTTCTCCTCTTCACTTTTAATTACCATTTTGTTCACGTTATGGAGTTTGCGCTGCTTTCCCTATTTATGTTGACTAGCCATTGATAGATACAGCCTGTAGTTGGAAAGTTTTGGATCAATGTGACATGAAGCTTCCACTGCTAGGAATTTAATTCTAATGTTTCTGTGTCATATTCATACATAGTGTTGTCATTTTAAACATAGTCTGAGCTATTACCTTGGATGAATTGTAACAGGAATATTGTCCTCTTAACTATGACAATATTCCTATATGATAGAACGTTAATTTCCCATCAATTGATCGGGGATGTTTACATAGAAATGCAGCATTTTCAGTCACTGAACTTGGATTAGACTTATCGGACTGAATAGATAACAAAACATAGAAATTATCAACAAAATACTAAAACAATTATTTTATACACATACAAATAAATATTCAGTTCTCATATTCAGTGAATGGAATGTTTTAGATAACATAATTTGCGATATTCATTAGTTTACTTCCGTTATTTGATAAGATAGATGAAGGGAGTTTCATGAAACAAAAACATCAACCTCTGCTCATTTGTTTGTAATGCATATGCCTATATCATTGATAGAAAGAACGATGAAACCCATTAGAAATGTACTGAAGCTAATTCAAAGAAAGGCTAAGTAGGCCTATATGAGTATAACTATAAATGTGTCGAACAAATGAACGTGTTGAACAAATGGACCTGTCGAACAAAACGACCATCCCCATATGAGTGCCTGTGGAATACAGCCTAGAAGCGGCCTAAAGAATCAATTCGTATTACTTCGGCGGTCTAGAAATTGGATGGAGATTAAGATTGATAGAAAGGGGTTTTTTGGAGGACGTATTGCATGTTTAATCCACAAGGCCTGAAAAATAATATTTATCCAGCCCAGAAAATTTAGAACTGCATGAAAAAAATTCTGAGATAGGAAAAGGTATCACAAATCGCAATAATTTTAATAAATCGGGTCACACCAGGACTCCTGCTTATCTTTGATCACCTACCTGACTTTTGCTGTTCACATGCCTACCGCTGAGGCTACATCTACCGAGCATGCGCTTGCAGTGTGCTGTCAGATCAATATCAAAGGCCCAGGTTTTTGTATAATGTCTCGGATGTTACGAAAATTTCATTCCGAGTTACCCTTCCTTGTCTGTTACTTTAACTGTTAGAAAGTGTTTGCAGTGTCAATAATATTTACTCTGAAAGCGGAAAGTTCATTGACTTTTTCATTGCGTATTGTCCTTATCGACATAATAAGTGAAACAATTAACAAGAAATCTAGATATGTGCGTGGTCATTGAGCGCAAAATTTCGATTATACAAAACCTGGGTGGAGTAATTAGAAATATTGGCCCAATGAATTTTAAGTAAATCTATGCCTATGATATCAGATAAGAAGCAAAACTAGATTCTTCCAAGACGCCCAGACATGTACGAGTATCAAATCAAAGTACATTGCTTCTGTACTTTTGAGCAAGAGTATTGAAATTTAATTTCTGACATTTCGATTCCAGAAACTCTTTCGGTATTTAAGTGTTTCACGCTCTTCAATATTTGCCTAACATTTGATGGTTTACACTTGAAAAACATGTCGAGAGAATTCACCATTGAAATAACAGATAGGGGCGACCTCATAAAGGCTCATTTGCTTTTGTCATACTACTGTGCTGTCATTATTGATTCAAATTAAACAATAATTTGAGTAACTTCCTGATTATATTTTCAAGGCTTAAGGATTTCAGGCGTGAAGTTGTTTCTGAATAGGTTTCTGTTATATTGACCATCAAAGATGGTGACTTTCAATGTCGCATTTACCCGATAATTAGGGTAATTGCGCCTAAAAATGTTATAGATGATGGTCGCCCACAGGTTTTTGCAATTCACGGTTTTCATCTTTAGATTTTTTATTGACCAAAAAACAACGTATAATCAAAAGAAAATTTACAAGTGCCGGACGTTTCGGGAATTCTCCCTTCCTCAACGGCGTTAGCTAAATCGGCTAAGTCTTCTGCGAGATACCCAGACTAATATTTATAACATCAGTGGCAGAGAGCAGCAATCAGATGCAGAACTCTACAAGTTCGCGCTTGCGATTTATCTGCGGTGAATTTTATTTGATGTAGCCAGCTTCTGTTATGCGTGTTTCTAATGGATCTCTGCATTTTCCCGAAATCTCTGCAGAGAAAAGGTCAATAGATTTAGACATTTCTTGATGCTTGTTAACCAAATGTTCGGTCAAACGCACTGCTTTTAGTGTTATTCGTGATAGCACGACAATGTTCTTGGTAGCGGATCTGAAATCGGTGATTGCTTTGACCGATATAAAGGTTATTGCAAATACATGTAATACAAATAAACTTGTAAACTGCGAGTAGAAAACGATCAGTGCAGAGAATATTACTCGGCAATTTCTCACAAATGTTACAATTAGGATGCTTCCTTTTGACTTAATCCGTTCTCAAGGTACTGTACAGGTGCAGCTTACCAATCCAATCGGCAGCTCATTCTTTTAATTAGTTTCCGGATATGCCAATCCATTCGATCATTCACAAATTTAATTTCTGGAAAAGACCTATTGTCATTATCTTTTCTTTTTTTCTTATTCTGCTTCGCAATTTTAAATCTATTTTTATTGGATTTTTTATCAAGAGCAATTTTGGCTTCTTCAAAATCACTCGGAGTGATACAACGATTTTTTTACATATCTAATACAGGGTGTATACCAAAACTCGCACCTCAATTTCCCTGGATTTTCCCGGTTTTTACAGGGATATTTTATCATGCAAGATACTGTCGTTTTTGGGAGCCCAAACCTACTTGCACCTGAGAGTAAATATTCGACAATTTAATGTTTCATTAACTACGCACCTGATACAAGAAAAAAAACAAAATTACAATAATTCTATGGTATAGCAAAACAACTTTTATTCATCTCTTTCGAATAAGAAACATATAAAAACAAAAAAAACAGGAGAACGAACAAGAAGCTTTATGAAATGGTGTGAAGAATGAAAGGTTCGGTGTGCAGAAGTTCGGTACGTAGTTCACTAGGTTAGGTGTGAAAAAGTTCGGTACACAGTTCACTTTTCTCGCAATACGATCACCTCCTCTTCCAATACCATGAGTTCCATTCTCCGCTTCTTGATTTCTGCCTCTTTCAACGCCAATTCTTGGGCCGCCCTCTTACCGCCGCGTCATCGTCGTCTTTGGCTGCTTTCTGTTGGGCCAGTCTGTCTTTGTACCGTTGAGATGAATTTCGGCAATAGCTTATTAGCTCTTTAGAAATCCCTATTTGACACAAATCAGTATCCTTGATTGCATCATAAATGACACGCTGTGCAACCAAGGATTCTTCTAGTTGATTGAATTCCATTGCCTCTCTGTTGACACTGAATCCGCGTTCAATCGAGGCTTGCCCGTGCTGAAGAACGAGGACACGGTTGATCAGCTTCCTTTCAGGTGACGCCCGATCATCAAATATTCCACTCCAAAACACATCAAGACGTCCATCTTCATAACAGGCAATACTTTCTTTAACCTGTTGATCACCCATCCTCTTCAAAACATGAGACATCTTTTCAAGTTACGGTCGTATGTACTAGACCCGCAGATAGTAAGAAAGTAGAGAAAATAAACACAACAGACTACACTTAATAACATATACCACCCAATACTACTAAAAATGGTAAGTTATGTTCAAACGGCAGAGCCTGTTTTTAACCATTATGTTTCGAATTCCAAAGTATTATCTTCATCTCCATCTTCCCTGTCTTTTCCCGGTCGGTATACACCCTGTAATAGTGTTGTCGACGAGAATACATAAATATGTTTTCAGTTAGTCGACGAGAATTGCATGTCGATGAGAGTTTGGGAATGTAAAATGAAATGACGGTGATGAATTACACTCGCATTCTTTTGAGAGAGAACTGATGAGCAACTGATCTTGATACGATTATCTCAAGGGCACAATCGCTGCCAAGAATGGGGATATTTCCAGGTAGGCCAGTGATGTAAGCTAGTAATTCGGGTCGGATTACATGACTTTGTCATGAGCCTTTCGGCGACTTATCTAAGAGTGGAGATATGAACCATCTCATACGATCTTTCATATGCCGAAGAAATATGCTGAGGTTGTTTGGTTTTTTACTTCATTCGTAAGTGATTACACTGGAGAAATTAATGGTCAAATTGATTTTCAGTTTCATAATAATTTTTAATTTTCTAAGATTTTTCAATAAATACAGAACACAGCAAACAATGTATTAAAACAGATTTGCGAAAAAATGCTAAAATGGACTGGTCTACTTTATAGACCAGAGTGGTCAACATGTTTTGGACTATGACCACGGGTCTGGTCTAACTCTTTGTTGTTAGTAAGCTTCTGATGCCAATGTGGTACAATATTGCGTTTTCACAGAGTAGCATCCACAAAAGAAAGGTCACACGTTTAAATATGAATGAAACTTCACCGGACTGCACGAAAGAATGTACGTGATAGAAGTTACTCATTCTAACAACAGAAGAAATATAAAGCCTCGCTACGCTGCGATTGCTTAGTCGAGCGACGCAGGACATCACAGTTGGCCTAAATGTCACATTCACTTTTCGTTTTAAAAAGGAACCAATTTCGATGGGTCAATTTGTACATGAAGCCATTCTCCAAACGTGACGATTTTTCTACTAGTCCTAGTCCGCAATAACTCCTTAAGTGAAGTACCCTACCTGTCAGATGCAACTTCTATTGATCGCTTAGGAGCCAGAGATTGTCGAAATTTTGTGTTTCACTTTAATTTTTTTGCAAAAATGTTTTTAAACACAATTTGCGGGCGTTCTGTGCATTGTAGGAGGCAGGGAGTGGTGCCATAAGAGTCGCCGCTGCAATGTGTTGCACTCGGCATGAATGGGTTGATTTTCTGTCGGATGCCGGCATAACAATACTGACTTCCAACTTAGGAATTGAACACCTCTTTCGCACTAATGTAGGAGGGTAAGTTTTTCACTACGAAAAACTTCTCATACACCTTACATTTCTGTTGGGTAGGGCATACAGCACACCGCTTGCACGCATAAATTTGCTGCATACCTCACCTATTTATAGCTTAATGCTCATGTGGATCTATTGTCTGCCATCAAAGTGGAAGAGAACTTAGTTGGCTAGAGACATGCTTTCCCTTACTGTTCATCACGATCCAGTACCATGTCATTGCAGATCAAAGCTGAAGGTTCTAGGAGATTCTTGAACGCATGCGCAAGAAAAATTTGAACTATCTAGCTCATTTAAGTATTATGTTCGAGAAAGCATAGAATGCAGCATGCAACATGTCATTATACACTCACCGAACATCGATGATACCTTCTGTCGGAGAAGTTACTGAATAGGGTTTGTCATCCAAGTTCAGAGATGATAATTTGTCTTTGTTATCCCTGGAAAGATGCGACATGATTGACAAAAGAAACAAAGGGTCTTCAGCTGCTCGATAAATTCTACTATTATTTAGGATTTGTCTAAAAATATAGGAAAGAACCAAGGATACTTGATCTCATGAATAATTTCGTGCGATATATTTCAAATTACGCATGTATATAGGTCATCTTCAAACAAGTGCATAATTACATACATAGCAGGAATATTCTAAAAACATTTGAACAAATAAGGTGGATCACATTGAGAAGATGTAAACACGGCACATAGAAATAATTAAAGGTGACAAATAGTGTTGGGTCACCACATACCAGCACTACTGGTAACCTTTCATCATTTTTTATGTTCCCTATTTATATCTATTCTGTCATTCATCCTATTCTTTGTAGGTTATTACGTTCACGTTTTGTGTCTTTATGACCACTTTTATATTAAGTTCACGCTAAAGATTACCGTTCAGTTTGTCAGATAAACTTATTATAGTTTCTCTCTACAATAAAGCCAGCCGAAATCATATTTGCAACATTTGAAGTAAGCCTCGTGGAATATCGCATGCATAGAGTAAGAACACTATGTAGAATAGCAACTCAGTATTAATTAAATCCCCAATGTGTATCTGCAGTCTCAATTCTAGTGAATAAACTCGAGTTGTGACCCAGTGCCAAGCCAAATGTGAGATATGCAATTTTTTCAGTTTTGGAGAAATTAAGACGGAATTGACTGATCATGATATAGTAACACAGAAGAATTTAGTATTTTACAATTCCTCCGTGTAATGGCAACCTTGAAGGGGTAATCTTTAATAAATTAACTTCTACGGATGTGACTATTACTCTAGCACTCAGTCATATTAATAAGAGCATTTTCTTAAGCCAGATCATGTCAAATACAAGCTACCTCCACTGAAAAGCAAAATGTCATAATCAAAGACAATAATCTTAATTAACTTTAAAAGATGTAAATGGATCCACAATATTATTCAGATAAGAAAGGAAGTATGAATTTAGTGAATCATAAAATCATATGCCGATGAAAATTGAATTGATCCGCGAAAATATTGTGGAATTCTAACAGCACAGAGTATTATCATTCTAACCATAGACAGTAGTTGATATCCGATGTCTGTGATTATCTAGCTATGTCTAGCCATTTATAACTCAATTTTGCACAGTGATTTTCATTGACCGAAGAAGTCTGCTAATTAACATATAAAAAATTCATCAAATTAAAAATCTTGCCAAATCGCCTAGATCCTTCCCAAGTGCAACAATGTCTTAAATTAACTATGCTCGCTCACGTAATTGAATGCTCAATTTTACAATACTTACATGAATTTCATGGCCAAGTGCGAGAGCGAGGAAGTTTCATATCATCAAGAAAGACAAAAGCAAGTTTGAGGGAGGATCCGGCTTGATACAGTATGTCTTTGTTTGCTTTTTGGGTAACATCAGGTGACAATGTGTAGATAGAAGAATTATCCCGTTGGTTTAATGCATTTTGAACAGGACTGTATCATGTGGAAATGCCGCATTAAAATTAAACTGATGAAATTTATCACTTCATTAACGTTCAAAAGTTATCTATTGTTTAGTACAGTGACCAAGTCGAAGGCAAAACGAGTTTCAACTTCGACTTTTTAACAAATATGTCACAATGAATAGGATGCACGTTTTCTCGTGACTTCAATTATACTTCACAACTATTGTCTTATGCTTGCGTTCCTTTAAGCAACATTTCTGCACTTGTCAGCAGCTGTTCAGTTTTCTTTTTGTTATCTCACCTGTAGATGGCAAATGTCCCTTTGATAGCAGACCGGTAAAGCGAACTCATTTGGTTCTGAAAGAAACGATGAGATAAGGTGAGCTGAGTTATGTACACAACCGAAATGGAAATATGAATCGAAATTGGGACTCAGAAATTGATGACCACACCACAAACACTACGCTGTGGCAAATATAATCAATTGTTATTACCATGAAAAAGTAATTTCTCAAGAAATTATTTATAATCCATGATAACATAAAGGCTTAAGTTGATAAAGGAACATTTCGTGATACCTTTCCATTGAGACACAACATCCCACTGCCAGATATGCCGACAAGATGCATCTGTAGTGAATCTTTTAATGTTTCACATGCTCTTTCCTGCAAAATTGGCGCATTCATAGGTCGACGACACATTGGAATCAGGGATTTACTTCAACGCTTCAGGAGCTTCAATCTTTGGATGATGATCAACTTCCTACCACTGATACTGATATTAACATTCAAGTAGCAAACGCTCTACAATGATTTCTCCGCTCACTTTGCATAATGTCTGCGTGACTTTTTGGTATGTATATGTGAATGCACATGAACTTTAGTGCTTTTCTTACCTCATACGTAATTGCCTCTTTCTTTATGATGAAATTATAAAAAATATTTCCTTATTTCGAATAACGAAGCGCTTGTTGTTCATGCAAGTTACATTAGGCCGATTATACCAGAAATTAAAGATTGCATCGGAAGGGCAATGCTTTGTTTTCTACGTGCTTCTCACATGTTTTTCAGAACACTTTTCTCCTAGGTGCATAAATCCTTCTTGTTGCGACAGTGTTGATGTTCACACAATTTCGTGAGTACATTCCTGATCGTTAAGTCCAATCAGGGGTGGTTGCAGGTTCTTGTCTGTGGTTCCGTTAATCTTACAGCTCTCATGATTTCTTTGCTTGCCCTAACCGATTTCTATATCCTCGAGCACAGTCTAGTAATCAGAACTTCGGATTTTGATACTCCTAAGAACTACAATGTCGATCTTATCCTTCTAGATGAATTTGATAACTATGAAATAATGACGATAATCTTCTAAAAAAAGTAGGTGTAAGTGGCGTTTCAGATTTTACTTTGGTCAAAAACATCTAAATACAGGCTATCCCAGATGTCTCTACGAATTTCATTTTTATTTTCAAGAAAACTAATAATGATACAGACATGAATCAACTGTTATTTTGAAAAGCAGACATGGGAGATTTGTTTGATATATGCCCGGCTGCTTAAATGGTTTCTTTTTCTTTTTTTCATTGCGGCAAAGTTATCACTGTTTTTCGATAGATTCTGTAATAATAATGATTGTATTGTTATCCAATTGAGCGATGTAATGTTCTTCATTGATCAACGCCTGAAATATCTATGGTAATTTCTATTACACAACAGTTGAAAGTTGTTTTCTACTTATTAGCTTATTATTCAGCTGTCGAGTCATTGTCCGATATCTTCATTTTGAAAAATCTCGACAAAATTTTCAAATGACTGTTCTACTGGATTCACTCTGGTTCTTCCTGTGCTCTGACGAGATGGATAACTCTGTACGTGCTCGCATTATTCGACTGTATTACTCATCTGGTTGCTCTCCAAACTGCTACCTTGCGTGCGTTTAAGAAGGAAACTGGTGAACGGCATCCTCCCTGTAATGATGGCGAAATTCGAAATCTCGTCAAGAAATTTGAAACTTCTTCGACAATGCAAGACCTCCCCAAATCAGGGCGACATTCATTAAGTGGTGATCGTGCTTTGACTGTTTCTGGAGCAGTGGAAGAACTTAAATCAAAGAACAATTTTGGAATCTGCTCTGTGCGCGAGGTTACTGAAGCATCCGAGATTTCCAAAAGCTCTGTGCACAGAATAATGGGAAACGATTTGCATTTGAAACCTTACCGTCCTCAATTTGTTCACGAACTGTTTCCAGCTGATTTTCAGAAGCGCTTGGAATTTGTCGACTTAATGATCGAAAAGTTCGGAAGTGACTTTCGGGCAATTGCTAAACTACATACGATGCCATAAAAAAAATTACTAAACCATATACGGTGCCACAGCTCCGTTAATATTAAACATTTCCCAAAACCAAACACATATTCGGGTTCCTCAGGAAGTGACCAACAAGCACACATTATCAAATTACTGAATATCACCGCCGTTTCTCGACAATTTAAAACAAATCCTATTTAAACAAAAATTCTAAAAAAACACAACCTATACGAGGCCATGGCTTCCATCAATCTCAACCATACAGCGCGAAACTTCACACACATATACTAAAAGTCCTAATGAACGGGACAATACCTCATTTGACCTCTCCCGATGCCAATACCTCATGTCAATCCCCAAAAACCTCTCTCGACCAATGAAAATTATCAGCATATCCGAAAATCACCTATACGGGGCCATGGCTTCCCCACAACACTAAACCGATTCCCTCCAAACTTCACACACGCATACTACACAACCTCACCAACGAAAAGGAACAATACCGTCACTTCAACACTCTACATGCTCTCCGCCTCCGCTGAACTTCAAAAAAACTCTGTCCACAAAATTTACCTTTGCACCACTAATCAACACATACACAAACTCACCTATACGGGGCCAATGGCTCCCACAAAACTAAACCGATTCACTCCCGAAAAAAATAACCTTCACACCACGGCATACTATTACACCTCCCAACGAACAGGACAATACCTCACTTCAAACAACTCGCTAACATGCTCTCCACACTCCGCTGAACTTCAAAAAACTCTTTCAACATAAGTTACCTCCTTGCAAGGGGCACCACTAATCGCACATACACAAACTCCCTAACTACCGGGGCGCATGGCTCCCAAAGACAAAACTAAACCGATCTCATCTCCAAACTACACCACCCAGCATACTACGTGACATT
>CAJQUW010008157.1:0-22908 GCA_907163375.1 Prostheceraeus crozeri
CTGATGATACCTCCCACCCCTTAAACAAATAGACGATTAATAGTCGTCTTGCGCCACGACGTCCTAAAATCTGGGTCTAATTTGTCCGATAAGGGTGACCGGTTTTTACGACGACTTATTTGAGACGACTTTTTAGACGACTTAAAATTTACGGCCACTTCAAGTAGGTATATTAATCCAATTAATCGTTACATTAAAGCTATAACCCCTTGACATGCTTTTCCTAAGAAGTCTATATCAAAAAAACCAGGTGGAGAGAGGTAACAGAAGTTTATTGTAATTAAATACAGAATTTACAAAAATGATATGTATCACACCGTCTGGAATCATAACAAATTTCCTCAAAACAAAATTTACAAAAATGATATGATCACACCCACCGTTTGGATCATAAGCGCTACTTATTTCTCTATAAAACTAAAAATTTACTTAACTGATACGACAAACACCGTTCGGCTGTTCAATCGTCGATTTCCCGAAAAACAGAAAAAACAGACAGCTGAATTGGAGAAAAACAGAACAAACAGACGGCTGAATCGGGGGAAAACAGAATGCGAAATCGGAAAAAACACCAACATAGAATGCTTAATCATATTGAAATTGAAATTATTTGGAAAAATTAGTGCCTGAATTGAATATTCCAAATATACTACGGGTCAGGGAAATTCATTACTGGTATACATGTATATCACGATCACTACAAAATATGTGCCGAAAAATGGCATATGAGCCTATTGAAAATAAACAATACGGAATAGTTCGTTCTGAAGAAATAGAAGTCAGCTGATTTTGCGATTTAATCAAAATGTATTTTTGGTAAATAAATTCCATTAAATATGGAAATCTGGCTTGTTTTTCCTCGTACAACTAATATTCAGAAAAGTAATCAAAACTGCGCTTATATTTTCATTAACTTATAATTAGACAGGTATAGAACTTAAAAACAAACGTCAACGAACTTTTGGAAACGCCCCTTCGTAGTACAGATGCAAATCAAGAAATCTGCTATCCAACTTTGTGATGTTATTTTCCCAAATTTGCCCAAAAATGGGGCTAAGCATTAATGCCATTGTTGTTACTTTAATGCTGCACAAAGTTTTGTTATCAATAGTATTTCTATAAAAAAACAGAATCTTCATCTAAAAACAGGGAAAAATAACGGAATCTCGGCCAAAAGGCCTAAACAAAATAAACAGAAGAACTTGACAGCCTGCACCGTTTGGATCATGACGGGTTTACAAAAAAATTTACAAACAAATTTTTGATCACCACTTTACTTAACAAAGATGCAATTTGTGATTCAAATACTAAATAAAATTACGAAGTTACAAACAGTTGGAGTAAGCGTATTATCTCGAATATAGTCTAACACCAAACAAACAATATAACAAACACTAACTCAAAAAATATAAATAAACTAAAAATCAATATACAACTACCAATAAAACAATAAATTAAATAACCAATAAAAACCAAACAAAAACAAAACGTAAATGTCTAAAACACACAAATAAAAAACCAAAAAAAAAAAACAGCCGACTACCACGATGGTTTTTCATATTCAATTTTTACAAATTGTACCTAATTGTAAATAAAACATGTCTCTTATTCTGTGATAACGCACGTGCAATATCGATCAAAATTCATATGCAGATTCTATAAAACGTATTATGAAAACGCTTCTTTCTGTTATCAAGTATTTTATAATTAATAATTATATCTGATAAGAGTGAGTCATTTGTGTATCGTTCTAATTTTGACTCTATGATTATTTGTCTAAATCATCAAATTTATCATTTGATAGATGTAAGACAGATATCAAAGTATATGACAAATTTAAAAGTAAAAAATCAAAAATAAATGGGAAACGGTTGACAAATGTTTCACTATAATCAGATATAATTACAAAGTCTTTTATAACAAATTGAAGCGTTTCCATAAAAAAATTGGAGGAATCCGCAGGATGGAATTTTGATCGATGTTGCTTAGGCGCATCAAGGATTAGATTACATGTTTTTTACAATTAGGTGAACGCTTTGACTCATAATTGCCAAATTTCCTTGTTTTTTTCAATATGTTCTGTACCACAGAACATTGATTCAAACAATTATTGAAAATAATTGTTAAGACGGAATGAAACGTTTTAACGAGGTCTTGGGAATCGTCATAATGGCATTGGATAATTGTTGCATTTGGTGAGCTAGTAAGCCTATAATAAGCTAGGGTTATACTCGAGGAAATGCGGGGATTGGTTACTTGAAGTAATCAAGGCACAATCTAGAAAAATTCATCAATTTCTGGTAGAAAACATTAGTCAAGTGTCTCGATGGTTAACATCAATCTGTTCTTAAATGATAATTAATTTCGTTCAAAATACATCGATCATCAAAAATAACTAGGAGGGACATGGAATTTCGAAAATCACATCGCCACAAAAACATGTAAAAATTTCATATAAAAGCTCTCATAGAAAAAGTAATACATGTGCAAAATTGACTGAATTAAAAATGACAAGTAGATATCAAAATTACGGCAAGATAGTACTGGGTTATAACTCACCCGTAGCAATCTTTACATACAAATATAGAGAGTGACCCTGACAAGATACAAAGGCAATATAAAACATAGGCAATTGGGAATAGTAAATTCAGTGACAAGGCAACACTGGTTTTTTTAAATTTTTATTATTCGTTTTATAGCTTACCTTGTTTCTTTCTAGAAAAGTTTGTGATTTTTCCTAAGTTGGTCTCTCACATTGGTGATAAACAAGATAGAAGTTAAAGTAGTCGAACAGTTAATCACAATGTCGTGGACGTACCTTCCAGACACTATTTTGGTCACCTGGTAGCAAGATTTTCTGCTCTATCTGCTTCAAAATCCTTTTCAAGCGCTTCTCCCACCAATATCAACTAAACCAACTCTTCTCTTCCTCAGTGTACGTGTCAACTCGGGGTTGCTGATAGGATGGAAAATCATATTAAGAAATTAATCATCATTAAGAAACAGAAAACAGAAGAATAGCCTACTATAGGCGTAATACAATACATCCTATATTTTTCTATTTCAAAAGATGTTGACACCAGGTTACAATTGTGAGCCCAAACCGAAGATCTTCGATCACTCAAACGAAAAAATATAATACCAATTACTCGTTTATCGAATTATCAATCATCCATACGGCCCTTGTGCTACATACTGTAAGTACATTCATTCATTTACGTTCAACCTCAGCATCCGCTTGACTCAGGGCTGTTCTAATTTTGTATTCGCCTGGATTAGTGCTTTAACATTTTTCTTGGAATTCAAGGTCAATTTAAATAAATACATATCTTTACTGAAATTAACTTTGCATTCTAGAAAAATATATGTAGCCATCTCTTCCTAGATCCTATATACCAGTTATAGAACATGACCTATATCTATGACCATGTATCATGGACTATGATAATAAATTTAATTGAGGCATTGTTCACTTGAAAACATAAACGAGGAATTAATAAGCTCCAAGACATCCTCTAGGTTGTTGTGAAGGAGTGTGGACAAAGTTCATCAATGAAGTGATTCACCAAGATTTGACACAAACACAGACGGTTGTCTTCAAGTGTCGTTTATTCTTCGTTTGAAAGGCATGTGATTTAATGTGATCATCTAACGCTGCGAGGGGGAGCACCAATGAAAGGGATTTCCATAATAATGTCCAAAACAGACACGGTGCCTTCAAACAGATGATAAAATCTAAAATCTCTTTCCATTTGTTGCACATCAAAGTTCAATTATAATGTTGTAATCAGAAACAAAAATAAACGGGACCGATGGGCATCCAACCTTTCTTATTACCATTGACATGACGATTGTGTCTTACATTTACAGGTTTCCATATTGACATGATGGTGCGGTAACAACTCTAACATCAAAGCCCGTCACATAAAACAACTCAACATGACACTCGCTACATGATATCACTGAAGACAGCTCCCTTTTAAAATAAACCCATACCGGCCAGAACTCCACAAGCAAAACATTCACAGGCGACAAACACAAAATACAGGTGTTTACTCCCGTCAATTCATTTATGCAAAACAAACATCACAATACAATAAACAAAAGGTGAAGCTTGTATCAGTGGGAACAAAATATATTCAAATTACACTCGAATTTCAGTTATCAGAGAAATCAATTACAAGCATTAAAATTTTAGTAAGGCATAGGAAATTTCAAACGGGGGTTTTACAATTGGTTCAATTATAAACGATTATCAATTACAACGCAAGCAATTAGTAACCGGAACATTGATGTAGTATCATTCATTCATCATACAGTTGTCTATAACTTTAGAGAGGTGAAATAAAGGTATAGAACGTATCGCATATATCCATAAACTACAAGTTCATATTCACAAGTTTGGTTTGAAAATTAATTTTAAAAGCAAATCGCTTGGACCTTCCAACTCATTTACATGCAAGAGCTACAGTTTGTTATAAATACATTGAGAATGTCGAGGACACTTTGTGTCGGTACGGGACTATGTTTTTAAGAACTCGTGAAAATATCACATCTATACAGTGGTTGTTGTCGTGGCATCCTGTCTTCAAATAATGCATTTTTCATCGTGTTATTTTCCAGGCATTCCGATGTCCGACAATGCGTCATAATTTAAATACCCACTTCCTCCTGCATTTACACTGCAAGCCCGCAAAATTTATATACCTTCTCCAGGAAAAAATAATAATCTGAAGTTTAACAGCGAACATAATATAAGGAAAAAGAAAGGAATAAATCATACTATCATCACTCTCCTAAAGATATCATAATCCTGTTAAGAAAGCTCCTAAAACACAAAAGCTCCTCAGCAATTTCAGTTTCAGACAGATTACGACGAAGCATTTCGCTAATGGTTGTCAAATCTACAACACTGGTTACAATACGATGACAACTTTCTGCAAGAGTTTTACAAAAGTGATTTAAGTTCCTCCACTTCTTTCGCTATTAAATCGCTGCTGGTTTCAGTTTTGCTGTTGTACCTTATTTCCCGATTTCCTAAGGAGAAGACCTATAAGCGTTCGGTCATAAATTATAACGTATTTAATACTTGTCTACGTCGGTATAACGGTACGTTAAAACACTGTTAAACTGAGGTCAAGCGAACGGGTCATTATTTATTTTAGTACAACATCATTTTTTCCTTTTATATATACGGGTGGTAATCCCGTTCTAGAAAAATTGAGCATATTATTATAAAACGTTCTTCTATGTAGTCTGAACGGTTACAAAAACCAACCACGGTATTATGTTAAGTTTAAACGGTTACTCTTTAACGGGTTTCCCTTTTTAATGTTCATATCTTGAATCTATCGTGGATAACTATTTATTATCCTTATCTCAAATATATATATATTATAATAATATATATATATATATATTATATATATATACATGTATACTAACTTAACTTCGAAATGAATGATTGAGACAGGCACAACATCAATACTCATTTAAGTCGATGTTTCCAAATACATGTAGATTGTAGGTTCTTACCTTTGAATACTTCAAGCAATCTATCACGAAGGAAATATCTCCCACTGGCGATGAGCTTGGACTCTTTGCCACGGTTGCCGCAGTTTGGAAAAATCCCTTCCATGCCGTATGGTGGTGCTTATGAACAGCAAAATTCTCTTGAACTGACTTCTTTGTTTGGTGTCCCCGACACCGTTGTTTTACTAAGCCAATACGATAAGGTTTCTGACGCTTCTCAATGGTCTTTCCATTCATCATCTCCCAGAAAAAACTGTTATTTTCCAGCCGTGGCTGGTAGGAAGTTGAAGTGCCGATATCTGTTCATCTGACTTGATTCCATCGGAAAGGCATGTCAGTCGGTTAGATTGCATATTGTTTCAATAGGCCCTTCTAACCCGAAGTAATACTTTAAGGAGGTTTTTCGGAAGCCCAATGAAGCTGAAGTTCTCCAATGAACACTTTACATCACGACTTTCAGATGTACAAGATACGCTGAGCATTAGATTCTAATGGAGTACATCGCTTCTTCTGAGTCAAGCTGATTTCAATGTTCGACGCTTGTTCTCAATTACTGATGCTGAACAATGGATAGTCGGAGTTTGATTTGTCGAGACGTGAACTCGTGGTTTTTTGATTTCAGATGCTTGACCAAGAATTCCCGATGGACGCAATTGGGAACACATCAGTAATCATGGGCGTCGGAACGCCTAAGCAATAGCTTCTTTCTTCCTTCGGTTTGTTCTCAACGTCTTCATCGTCATTCTGCTTCGTTCGGCAGTATCATCATATCCATAACGTTGGGTTACCTTTCGCTTTCGAGACTCATCCTACCGTTGTAGAACACTTGATCCCTTCGAAAACGAATTTTGCACATTTCTTCGTAATGTGTTCATAGGACAGTCTGAAACATATACATGAAATGTAAAGATAAGGAAATAAACTATTCAATTGTATTAGAAAAATGCAACAGTCCGAACACAAAAAACATTTTTAATTGACTTCTAACAAATCCGAAAAATGGAAAATCGATATAAACAATCCACAAAAGTAATATTTCTATAGTAATTTTAAAAAACACTAATCCTGGTGGATATCTATCAAGTACTCTACCCACACTAATATTACATTATGTACTCACAAAGTAAAACCAGTGACCAAGTAAACATTTCTAATAGGCTATCCTTTCTCTTTTTAATTACATAAATAATGGCTTCGTCAAAATGCGCTTCATAATTACCATGGTAATAAAATGACTTCCATTACCAGTCACTAACTCTTTGTTCTATTGAATGTCTTTGGTTACGACCGCAATTTAAGCGATCCTGAAAAGATATGTTTAATTATCATCGAAATACTAGGGAATATTGAATTTTGATGACACAGGGACAAATAATTGTCCATATATTATCTTTACCTCCTGATAAATAAAGGAGAGTGGCGCCGGTACGGTCGGCCCGCAAGTTGAAATGTGACGGCGACTTTTGGCGTAAGAAAACTTCCTCACTAAAATGATACTCCTTTTTCGAGGGAAAAAAGCAACCGCAATCACGTTATCTTTCAGACGTCAATCCCATCCACATAACATAAACAACTTCTACTTCTCCACCACTAGAATTCCATCGATAATGATAACATTGTGCTGAAAAAAAATATACATTTATTGTCTGTATTAATTATGGATTATCGAAATCGAGATTTTCATTCCTGCCTCATCCACGGCGCGAGGGCCGTACTAAGGTTGGCTTCTTCCTTATCTGATTAGCATACTTCGTCAAAAATGGTTATCCGTATATTATCATCCATAACTCAAAAAGAATTGTAACACATTATCCTTCGGTGTTGAATTCAAGATCAGAACACGATCGCGCTACTATCAATTGTAAGAAAATGACTACCGTAATCAGCATTACGTCCTATAAGATAGCTGTGTTTCATCATTTAAATATAAAATGAAAGTTACTCCATTTAGTCCTTAATTAGAATGTAATCGGTAGTTAATTTCCAAACATTATCGCGGGATCCCGGAAGTCAAATCTCGAGGTAACGTTATTGTAATGAAACCGCCGGGATCAATGGTGGCAATCCCCTTGGGTTAGTCATAAACCAAATGCCTGCTCATAAATATAACTTCCCCCAAAACTATCTAATTAAAAGCAACAATTACATACAAACTTTCATAGAGGAATACGAGTTTTCAGTCAAAATCCTTTTGATATTTGTAGGGCCTATAGGCCTAGTACCGGTACATGTCATCACTACAAAGCGGGTTCAAGTGAAAAGAGTCATCAGGTATAGACACATTATTCACCTGATAAGACAAAAATCTCAGCTTCTGAAATAGAGATGAAGGTGTGAAGCCTAAGAAATGAAATATTTTCTACTCTAGTGTCATCGCCTTCTGGACAAATAGTTGACAATCTAAACGCTTGCCAATGTCAATTGACTTGTATCATTTTGATACTTTCAACATCCCAATCTTGCTCGATGGCATTTGGCTACCGTAAATATGTCTCCGATAATTTTTCAATGTATAACTCCGACGACCATAAATATTTTTCAAGGTTCTCATTGGATACGAAGTAAGATTATGCGAGAATGGTATTGCGTAATGCAGCTTTGATAAAACACATAGCGATTCGTGACTCTGATTCCAAATTGCAGTCAATCGAATATACTCTAGCTTTCGATAGCTATTTTCGCCATCCTCTTGAAAATTGAGCGAAAGAAGACCTTTCCGGTACTAGGAGTAATTTCTTTGTAATAACTGACAGGGATGAGGTGAAAATCGAATACAATGTCCTAAAGTACTGATCAGTTTCCGTAACGCGTGTCTGACTAACTGGTTGAAGGTGATACCTAGGCGATCTTATCTTCTTTTTTACCATGTCGCAAGGAAAATTTTAAATTTGAAGCAACTGAAAGAATCTAAACTGCCAAATCGGCGTCGCGAATCCGCCGCGGGCCACATCTTCACTTAGATTGTGTGATAGAATGTACATTATAAAACGACGAACTTCTCACCGAAAAGGTGTGTGATCATCTGCCCGATTGATAAGCAGTACTCTCGTAAGTTCATTTCCATACACCCCAAGTTAATCATCTTCCAAAATTTTATTTTCTGTACAAAAGATGCGCATTATCACTGTAAGTGTAATAAAACATTGCGAATATTCTGAGCTGGATGAACCTTTTCAGAACGATTGGGGCTAAATAGAGCAAGAAGAGCCTCAATTCAGTGGCCTTCCAAGTCCCAATATGATGAATTGCTACGCGGTCGTCGGTTTGAATTCGTGGACAATGTCCTTGTTTCCCGTAACAGGATCAGATACTCAGACATTTTGATCAAGTAAATTAGAACGATAACCTCTGATGAGTCACCACTTCTTGGGGGGGGGGGGGGGGGGGGGGGGGGGGGGGGGGGGGGGGGGGGGGGGGGGGGGGGGGGGGGGGAGTTCTTCGCAGCATCTTGTACGCCACACCTTTACACACACTCTGCCTTGCAATCTGTGAGGGAAGTTTTTGCCGACCATATCAATTTCCCCTGATTGCCTCAAAATGGAGAGTTTCCTTTATGAATGTTGAGATTTCTCTTTTGAACGAAATGACGTGTCAGTTCGCATTAATAGCCTCGTACTCTAAAAATACACGTCTATTGTCTATCGTCACAGCCTTTTTTGACAGCATTTGTCACATCCACAAAAAGAACAATGAGATTTTTACGTTCAGCGGCAAAATTGTCGCGCTGGAGTGTCACAACCTACAGGACCTGAATGACACATTGTAGCCTGAAATTCATTTGTTAATATAGACTGTAACTCATTCGATTGAAGTCCAATCAAAAACCTCACTGATGTTCTTCGGTTTCCCTTCACCATAATACACCACAACTAGAAAATTCTTGACCTTGGAAACGGATGTACAGAGCATAATATAGGCAGATGAAACTATGATAAGAACTTTTAAATATGGGCAAACCATCTATGTTGAAATCTAAAAGAAATCTCACGTTTCAGTAATCTCCAACTTCTTCTGTACTTGCTGTTAGACCTCGTTCCAGGCCTATGTGGATAGTATTCACCAGGACTCACAATATCTGGTCTTTTTGTTCTTCTTGTTTGTTTTTCTGTTTTTTTTCTTTCCTTTGCTGTCATATTTCTTTCTCTTTTTCTTTTTTTTCCTTTCTTTTTTCTTCTGATGAGTTTTCTGCGTCTTCTTCTTCTTCATTTCGTTGCAGATCATTTTCCTGTCGTTTTCTTTTCTGCCTTTCTTCTGTCTTTTTTCTCTTTTTCTACTATTCTTTCTATTCTTCTTTTTGTCGTCCTTCGTCTTCTTCTCGTATTTTTTTTGTTCTTTTCTTCTTAGTCGTTTTTTCTCTCTTCTTTACCTTTCTTTTTTCTGTTTTGTCTTCTTTTTAGTCCTTTTTTTTTTTTTTCTTTTCTTTCTTTCACTTGCTTTGTCTCTTTGCTTCTTTCTTTTTCTTTTTCTTTTTGTCTTCTTTTTTTTCTTTCTTTGTGTTCTTCTCTTATTCTTTCTTTCTGCCTTTTTATTTTGGTTTTCTTTCTTGTTTTCTTTATTTGTTTTTCGTTTCTGCATTTCTTTTTTTTCTGTCTTTATTTTCTCTGTATCTTTCTTCTTTTCTGTCAGATCTCATCTTTTGCTTTTCTTCTTTATTCTTTCCTGTTCTTTTGTTCTTCTTTTTTTCTTCTTTTATCTTTCTGCAGTCTTTTCTCTCTCATTTCTTTCTTTCTTCTCTTTTTTTTTCGTTCTGCTCTTTTCTTTTTTGTTCTTTTGTTCTTCTTTTTTTTATCCTTTCTCTTCTTTTCTTTTTTCTTTTTTTGTCCTTTTATTCTTTCTGTCTTGTGTTTCTTTGTCTTTTTTTGTTCTGCTCTTTGTTTTTTACTTTGTCATCTTGTCTTTTTTCTTTTGTTCTTATGTATTTCTTTTTGTCTGTGTTTCTCTTTTTACTGCATCTTCTTTCTCTTCGTTCTTTCCTTTGTTTTTCGTCTTTCTTTTCTTCTTTTATTTTCTTTGAGTTTTTTTCTGGTTTTATTCTTTTTTTGCTGCAGAATTTTCTTTGCTGCTTCTTTTTTCTTTTTCTATCCTTTTTCTTTTCTCTTCTTTTTTAATTTCTTTTCTTTCTCTTTATTTCTTTCTTCTCTTTTTTTTTCTTATTTCTTCTTATGCTTCTGCTTTTTTTTTTCCTTTTTATTCTTTTCTCTTTTTCTTTCTCTACTTTCTTTTCTTCTGTCATTCTTCCTGTCTTGTCTCTGCTTTTTCTTTTCCTGTCCTTTCTTTTTTAGTTCTTTCTTTCTTTCTTCTTTTGTCTTGTTCCGTCTTTTGTCTTGTCTCTTTCTTCTTCCTCATCTTCTTTTTTCTCTTTTCGTTTGTCTGTTCTTCTTCTTATTTTCTGCAGTTTTGTTTTCTTGTCCGTCTGTATGCAGCCTTTTCTTTATATTCTATTTTGTCTTCGTTTTCCCTTCTGTACTTTCTCTTCTTTTCGTGGGTCTATCTTTGTTTTTATTTCTGCTTTTTTTGTGTCTTCTTGTCTGGTATTTTCCTGTCTATTCTGTTTCTAGTTTTTGTTCTGCTTCTGCTCATGCAGTTGGCAGAACCATCTGGGGGGTCTGCATAAGAGTTCGCGCATCTAATGGAATCTCGGGGTGGTACTTATTCATTACTTTTAGTATTGTCGAAAGATCATTTTGTGTAATAGAAGTTGACTTTACAGCTTTGATGAAATCTTCAAGGAAACTGTCATCGGATGTATCATCACTCTCACTGTCACTTGTGTTACAGTATTCTTGTCTGAAACATGTTTCTGTGCCGATGGATTCATCTGAGTCGCTTTCAACATGCGTATTAACGCTGGAAGTATGAACTCCAACCTCATGGTCGCAAAATTCTTTGATCCTTAATGCCTTATCAGATAAAGACCCATTTGCAGAATTTAATGTATTGAAAACCATTGTGTTTAAAGCTCGCCTATTTCGCCTCTTCAAACTGTTCATCTGTAAAAAAAACAAATATTTTCAGTCAAATTGTTTTCAGTAATGTGTCTCTGCTTACGTTGATTGCGTAAAAGAATTTAACATGATTCATAGCAGAACACATAGCACCGTTGACTATTATCATAAAATGTTATTGGTTTCTCCCGATAGCTCCTCAATTACCTTCTCTAACTTCCCATCAATAAGATTAGACACAAGTAAAGCGGTACCAAAATTCGTTACTCGTGTTGCAAGCCACGTTGGATCAGGGAGCCGGATAAAGATTTGATGACTTAGATGACTTAATTACTCATTTTTCGCTCAATAAACTCATTGCCCTACAGAGAAAAATCTCTTCAGAAAAGGAAAGTACACATGCTTAGTACAAGCAGGTACTTTGACTTTTGATCCGATGCAGTTGAATGAGAAAACATGCTTCACAACAACAATTCATTATTATCTTTGGAATTGGCATAATCAAGAAGTCATGTGACACTTGATCTGAAACAGCATCAAGCTGATTATAGGACGTCCTTGAGGTGAACTAAAAGAGCATTGCAGAATGCCAGGGAAAGTCGCTTCATATCCAAAACTACTCCTGATATGATGTGCATAAACCTCAGGTACATGCGCATATGGTCATTTATTTATCATATTCTCCCACGTTTTGAAGTTTGTCTTTAAATGAATTAATTGTTAAAAAACATCACACGCAGATAATTGAGGATATATTCCTCCCACATTCAAAAAATGTGCAGATCGGATATGTACTTCTTGAATACGAAATGATAACTTGAAGTGTAGGGATGTCAGTAGCTTGATCTGTTGGACACATTCTGATTTCCAAGCAGATAAATAAATAGACATTATTTATTCTTGGAAGCACATTAGGAGCTTTTCTTCTATGTGGTCGAGATGCTATTCATCCCACGCTCATTCTTTTTATGTGAGTGCTCAGCAAAAATGCAGAGTGTACTTATTTCAAATGTCTTGACCCGACAATGGCTTCAACAAAGGTCTGAACGAATAGCGAATGCTCTACCACAAGGCCACACATTTAAGATAGCACATGAAAAATAGCGACTTGTTAAATATGCATCATGCAAATTAATCGAGACCCACAATGAAGTTTCGGTTTCTGTGCATCAAAAACAGATAAGATGCAAAATGGGAAATTTTCAAAATGAAACCACCTCTCCTGGCATATCGTGACGGCTAAGTTGGAAAGCTAAGTGGTGTTGGCAAAGCTGTGTATGATCCCAAGCATTATAGGAAGTGTACAGCAATCAGCTGTCTTTTCAGCTGGGCAGAGAAAGAAATCTGGAATTCCGGAAAATTAGTTAACCCTATGTAGCGCATGAAATTCAATCTAAAGTTTCTGACTGATGACCAATGATGAGAGAACGAGATTGATAGGTCATTTACCATCACTTTAAGGCATGAAACAATTAGCTTCATTTCTTTCAACCTAGTGCGCATTTCAATAAGCCTTATTCAAATCAAGTCTTATGACAAGAATGAAAAGCGTCAAATCTTCAAGCTTGTGACTTTTGAATGACGTCATGACTTCAAACCGTATCAATGACATCCACACATGCACGGGTACATCACGACCAGTGGCGGACCCAAGGGGGGGGATGCCGGGATGCATCCCCCCCCACCAGCTCAAACTTGATTGTGGATTGTAAATGCAGGCAATACATTTTGGCAATTTGTTCTTTAAAAGTACAAATAATGATCGTAGTCTGAAACATATTTGGCCCAGTTTCTCTTGTTATTATATAATAAACATCTGGATTTCTTATCAGCATGGAGACATGAATTAAGGAAAGGCGAGAACCTCTAACCAAGGAATGAAGAGTTCTCTGCAGAAGTTTGCTTACATTCAACTGTAGCATCTCTGTCGCACGAGGCGCAGGTGACCTGCTGTTTAATGCCGATTTTAGAAGTTCCACTTGAATTATGTAATTTGCAGATGTTATTCCTATCAACTCCGGCAAGATTTCGTTTAGGTTGAATAAGTGATTCTGGACCTGACGACCGACCGAATTGCGCGAGCGGCGAGTGGCGAGTGAGCTATCCACTTGTTCCTGAATTTTCCAATGAGACCGCATGATTTGCACATATCTCGTATTATTTCGTTCTTGATAAGCTTTATAAACGATGTCAACTGAGAGGAGAGCCAAGTTGAATTGCTAGCTGCATACTTGTTTCCCGTGCAAACTTTCAATCCCTATCTATCCGTTCATCATTGGTTATTTTGATTTAAAAAAGAAGTCAGTATTTCAAATTTTGGAAGATGAAAATGATGAAATGACGGTCACTGCAAGTCGGTGGTACAATACGGTATGGGGTACCCGCCCCTCAGCGCGCACCAGAAGCCCTGTCGCTGCGTCGTTTCTTCTGACAGCAGATTCGACTAACTCCAGCGTGAGGGCGACCCTCGGCCGCCGGGTAACTGCCTGGGTGTTCCTCTTTGGTGGCAACAGCGGGAAAGCTCCGCTATCGAAGCTTCGCCGGAGGAAAAGAATAACTACAAGGGCTTAGGGTGTACCACCGACTTGGCCATGAGAAGTAGGATGACCCCGAGTGACGGCTGGCCCACCACTTACTGTATGTTTTAATAGCAAATTTAGAAACTCCTCCCCTACTTCGTCCGGATGACCTGTCTGGGTTTGTTTTTTTGTGTTGTTTTGTTATGGGTATGTATTTTAGTGTGTGGTGGGTCTCTTGTTTTTAGTTTCTTGTAGAGTTGTGGACCATTTGGCGGGAGTATGCTTTGTTGTTGATCTTTTAATATGGTGTGTTGTTTTTGTGTTTGTGATGTATTTGTCATGTTGATGGTTTGTTTGAGTGTCGAAAGCAACTAACTTTGACAGGTCTGAGAAGCTAGGGCAGGTACCCTGATCGGATGCCATCTGAGAAGGACCGACCTGAGGAGAGGAGACGGAAGTTTAAAGTTTGCGATCGTATTTCGGCCAGGCAGCTCCGATTTCATAGAAGTCTAGTAGCGCGTCTCATCTCGGAAGTAGTTAAGTTTAGGGGTAAAATTTGAACTTGTATTTCCAGTTACTGTTTGAGAAGTCGCTGAGGTTACACGCACATTAGCAGCAAGTCTCACAGCCAATTTTTTAACTATTTTGTCCAGCGTTGATGTTCCACAAGAATACACAAAAAATGACGAGTAATTTGCTCTTGACATCAGATTTATAAAATTCCAAAGAAAAATCAGTAAAAATTAAATTTTGGACAAAAGTTAGCTATGAGACCTATGAGACTGTTTCTTGTAATAAGGCACAAGAAAGAAGGCAAATTCTTTAGAACAAAGCAGATTGCAAAAACAGACGACAACCTGGCAAGATACATAATATCTTGTATTACCCAGTTAATACATCTATAAGCTTATAATACAATATGCCATTTAATTTTGAAACTAGTAGCTACTGTGGCCTATGTTATCCATTATCCATGGACATGGCATATTACAATTAGGGTACATGATGTACGGCTCAAAGATCTACTATGTGTTTTTGTGTTGGGACAACTAGTCTCTGAGACATTACACTTCATAAGCTTAACTAGGCCTATAGATTATTCATTTCATCTACATTTACAAGCAAGTAGTGTCTCGGTGAGGCTGCCAAAGAAGAAAATGCGATTAATTTTCCGACTTCTTCTCAATAGGGAGCGTGAGGCCTATCATCCAAACCCAATACACATCCAACATGTGGACAACAGCATCAGTGTTGACAAACATCATTCGGATGACCGCTCCATGCAATCAGGGCCCATTACTTCGCGTGTCACATTCTTTCCACATCGCAACACCTCCATCTTCAAGACGAGCCATATGACATTGTGCCTCAGACAATGATATAGGCCTGTGTCTTTTAAGAAAGGTCAAAAAGATTCGAAGTAATTGGTGACAAGATTGTGATAAAATCTCACCAAGGCAGAGTCCTACTTAAACAGAGCATTGGATGCCAACACAAGGAATTCGATTTTCCTTTCACAACGCAGAAAGGTGGTAAGGCGATCCAACAAAGAGTCTACTTGGGAATTCAGCACATGTCAGGAATCTTATGATTGTTTTCAAATACTGCACCAAGTGTGCAAGGATTATTGTGCGTTCCATGGTAGTGCTGTATTTGGAGGTGAAAACAGCCAAGGAACAAACAGAGGAAAATTAACAGAACCTGGTCCAGCTAGTAGCATCTCCCCTCAATATACCCAAAAATATTTTTTTAACAGCCATCTCACTGGAGCTAGGAGGATATCTCTTTCGTGCCATCATATCTACGTGAGTATCACAGAGTCCCTCAGCAAGAATTCGCTGACCTGTTCCTGCAAATCTTGAACAAACCATCGATCGGATGTCTATTCTCAGATAAATAGCCAGCACAGACAGAATGTCAATAGGACCTCAAGAAATCGCGTGATACCCATCATCAAAAACAATAATTCTGAGCGCGAAGGATCAAAGAATAGCCACTCCGCGGACATCCGCGATCATGGACAGCTGGATCTGAGTAAAGAAATAGAAAAAGGAAAAGAGGGCAACTTTAGAGCTCTGCTGGCATAGTCAGGGTCGACGCGGGAGATAATGGTCTCAAAGAAACATCTAGAAAAGGCAAACAAGAATGCGACTTACATATCAAAGACGACGCAAACAATGAATTGATTGCAAATATGTGGAGACTCTGTATTCAGAAGTCATTAAAGAATGATATTGATGAATCCCGATAACTTCTCCATAATTGCAGACTGAGACCACAGTACTCTTCTCACAAAGATCAGCTCTGGCCTGATGCTGTCAGATTTGTAAGCCGAGAAAATGGAATCAAATAGAATAAGAGAGGAATTTATGAAGTTCAAAAGCGTGATCGATCTTTACTCTGCGGGGAATCTTGCAAATGATCAATAATGGACAATTTGAAATCCCAAAAAAACATTTGATGATCTGGATTATTTTGGTAGGTCAGGGAATATGATGGAGCATTCAAACCATGTCAGGACCATGGAGGAGCGGGGTTCAAAGCAGCGGATCAGGAAAAGGAAATGTGTCGCCATGGCGTCTGCGATTCTATGTTCAACTCTGCAAGCAGTCATGTGTTGTAATTTAGTCCTAAACTCGTCAAATGAGTGTCGCCAGAAATTCGAGATATGCTTTCAATCCAGTGAAAGACGCCACTTTGAACTTGCTTCAAATGACTCCAGGCAAAGAAGAAGAGAATAGCTCTCCGGGAAATTCTCTCAGGAAGCTGGCTAGCTCAATGGAAAGTCTGAAAAGGATTTGCTGTGCAAACACGATTTATCGCAACGGCATGATGCACTGCTCACTTATCGTGCTAGTCAATTATAGGCACATAGCTTGAATGTCTCGAACGACTCCTGTCTTCCACTGACCGTAAAACTTGTGACCAGCTTCAAGATCCTGCCGTGCGTTCAAAATCACCGAGCCCACATTCATCGTAGCGGCTACTCTCATGTGTATCCTCTTGATGCACCAGAATGGTTATGGCCTCATGACCATGCATCCGATCATCAAGATATCTGCACAACTGATCAACCAAGACTTTGGTTAACGCGGTGAACAAATTCGTCGATTTCCGTCATATCGTACCTTTGGAAACATGGCGCAATTGATCGATCGCGGATATGGACAGATGATAGCCCATGGGACCCTTCGACTGCAGCTAGGGGAGAGGTTAGCAAGCTCTGTGGAGTAGCTTACTATGCTATGTTACTCACGCCTTGCGACATCCGGCAAACGCATCGAACCAATGTGCCTTCTGACAATGAAGACCAATACTTCAGGTGACGCTATTTGGTTTTCCGTATCTTGATACCATAAATTGAATCTTTACGTCTCTCGCTTTTCATCCATTTCACTGGTATCAAAGCTGACTGCCTGATTCCGTCCACCTTCAACTCGAGTCAGAAAGGTCTCCTCCAGCCTTCGAACTGTCCAAGACAATTTTGGGTCACCAAATGAAGAGGAGGTGCGGATTGAATTCCCTCAATTGGTTGCGATTCTGCCAAAGTGGAAATCACACCCCAATTACACCTATGGAAGGCTCTTGAATTTAGTGCCCGAAAGGTAAGTAATAATAGAAGTGTATATGACTAAAAGCTAGAAAACACAATTCAGTTGTTAAGCGATTCACTGTGCTATAGTAGGATCTTATCACTATTTTCGGCAATCAATATATTTTTAGTATGCTACATACCTAGTGGCTCTATTGCAATTGAAAATATTGACAGTAAAGGCCCTAGTCTCGGCCTATTGTCAGACTTGCTTTCATTTCTGTTTTAAAAATGCTATGTTTAATTTCACAATGGAATTTACAAATGACTAATTACAGAGACAAGACTAATAATTAGGATTAATAATTACAGGACAATAATTAATAATTCATGGAATAATTTATGATTCATGATTTGAATATATTTAACACAAACTTCTGCACATTTTTTTTTTAATTTATTTCAGGATGCCCACTATCAGAGATGCTCCAGATATTTGCACGATTCCGGTAACAACCTGCTCTGCAGAAAGGGCTTTAGTGCCATGAAATTGCTGAAGGATTATCTGCGGATCAAGAATGTCAGATGAAGTTTTACTGGACTTGCCTTAATGTTACATCACCCAGATAACAACAAAAAAATTAAAATTGACATTGAAGCGGGTGATAGTGTGTTCGCCAACAAGTATAAAAGGCGAACTGACTTTCTTCTTTCATGGAATTCCCTGTTTTGATTTCAAATGCAATACATGTACACGGATTTTTGGCAATCTAAAATGAAATTCATTTTTTTAATTAAAACGTGATCATTTATCAAATAGTAGAATTCAATCGTTTGTAGGCCTTCAAACACCCCAAAGAGCCTTACTGCGCTGATCAAGTATGCATATCCATGTAAGCTATGTGCTTTATAAGCCACAAGTTAAATCGACGTATGAAAACCATTATTGCGTTATCATAATCTTATATTGCATTCTAACGCGAATGGATTTATAAGAACTACACAATACAAATTAGCCCTTATGCCCCATGAATATTGCGTAAATACTTGCCTTAATGAAATTTCTCAATGATTCTAGGAAAAGTAGGCTGTAATCACTGCTGATACCAACGACTATCAATTGCTATACAAATGTTGTCAAACTAATGAGTTTGTTTGAAAAGAAGATGTAACTTATGATGTTTGAATTTCAAGCATAATGCGTGCCTGAATTTGAATCTACGGATGTATTCAACTAGAGCATTGAGGCACTGTTTGAAGTTGGAGTAAAACACCAATCATCAACCTACCAGAAATTTCTTGCGTCCGCACTGATCACGTCTGTCAGCCCAAGTGGATGCTATTTTTACCTAATGTGTACATTGCCGGATAATCTCACTCCATTCACTAGCATGGGATATTCTTAGGAGCCCATATTCCACAATACCTGATAAAAAACGATGCCATTTTAGAATTATAATGAGATCTATGTGAAGGTAATCATTATTTTATTCATCTTTTTATTAGGAATGTACACTAAAATATATCATTATGGAAGCGCCGCTCAAAGTATGTTAATAATCACGAATGTCAGAGTATGAAAAGATTCACAAATTATGTCAGCATGTGTATAGAGACAGTTTTTGGATCAGTTATGAGATGAAACTCCTACCCCGTGTTTCTCGTCGAATCTCGAGGTCCCAATGAAGTTCTTTATAAAAAATCACGGAAAAATAATTCCACCTGACTTGTCTAAGAAACTATCGTCTTCTTGATTCTTTACTTAAAGAATGCTTTCTTGAATGTGACTACTCCACAAATGATCAAGGGATTGAATGATAATTTCAAACAATGAAAAACTCCATATTAAGTGAGGAAGGAGACTCTCAAAAAATATCGAATGCATTTGCACTGAGTGATCGCCACTTTTCATCCATGGTATGCTTTCAAAACAAACCCAGTATGCTGACACTGCTTTCAAATTCACTCGGTAGGGGTTATTCAGTACCCCCATGCGCATGGTGACTATATTTGTGCGATATATAAGATAAGCATTGCTTACTTGCACTTCAAAAATAGCAAACCTGAATGTGACAGCAGCATAAAAGACAGCCAAAATAAAGAACAGCCATTCATCCAAGAACAACACAAGCCAAATTGAACTAAGGATTTCTTAAAACATTCTGTCCAGGCTATCACTTTTCGATGAGAAGAACCTCGTCCGTCCAAGAGACGAATTCGATCTGAAGTCATTTATTAACTGTCAGGGTAAGTTTTAGTCAAGTCCTTTCATGCAGACGCAGCAGGAGAAGTGAAATTAGGAGGGAACGCTCTCTGTTCAGACCGGAATTTCCAAAATTTGCCAATGATCTGAAATCAACGGCAAATTCGTGAAGGCAAAAAATGACGGAATGACAGGGGCCGAATGCTGCAATAGTCCCACAACATCCAAGGAGGTATTCAATGCGAATGTAAAACTGATTCAAAACTCTCCCGATATCTTATGCCAAAGAAGCAGGCAACTCAAGGAAGGTAGTATGCCGCTTCTGGCCGTAATGCGTTTCTTTTGCTGGCAATTTTATTCTATCGTTATTTCATTTCATTCTATTGCTAACTGCTGAGAAAACTATAACGGAAAATTCATGGTCAATGGCGAGCGGTTTGACGACTGGCTGCGATGAAAAGTTCTCATTCACTGAATTCCTGATAGCATTTGTAGAAGAGCTTCTTTGTATTGAAGGAAAAGATATTCGCTTCCCTGCTTCCTTACATGGACTGACGTCTTCCGCATGTATACTTCGGAAGAGTGAAGGAGAAAAGATGGACGAACAATATGTGGTCGTTAGAAGCCGGTTGCCGCGGTTTTGTAGGACACTACTCTATGGTGCGGTTTTTGAACAGCTTAGGATAAGGGAGAGAGGTCACGAAAACAGAAAGAATTGAGTGAAATAGCGATGAAAGGATCTGCGCGGATATGGGGCCGTGTACAGCTTTCTCCCAGCAACGGCTAACTGCGCCACTCATGGCAAGCGAGTTCCGAGGAAGGAGTCGAAACTCGCGGGTGGTCCTTGGCTGACGTTGCTGAAATGCATTCTACTGCATGTTCTACAGTTTATTTGTATTAAGAAATCACAATCAAAGCTGTTTATTTTCAATAAAGTTTACAGCAGTTTACTGCACTTTTCAGTCAATTGAAATTCCATCTATCAACAAGGACAATAGATAGACAAAATGTCATAAAGTGTTAATGACTGTATAAGCTAACCTCTATTTCATGCTTCTTGCCTTTTTTTCTTGACTCAATTCTATTGAGTGAACGCGTCAGACAATGAAGCGTATCTATTCATTGTCCGCCTCCAGACATTGCTCAACGGCACTTGGCAGATAGAGAACCGAGTGAACTGCCACGACTCTCCTCTTCCTCACTAGCTGCGCTGGTATCTGACATTTGCTCTACACAATCATGTATTGATAAATGCTGCGTTACATTACATTCTACGACTAATTGTGTGGTTCTTATTTTACACCCAATAAAACCATAACACAAAAGCAGGCGTGTAAATGCAGCGTGACATGTTGATGAATAATGCAACATGTCATTCTGCTGTTAAACAATTATTCAATTTGAAACATTTACGTTTGAGTTATCGTATTCTCTTTACTGCATGTGATTGAAATATTGAAGGAGAGAATTCCCCTTTTTCTTTTCTCGAACGTCACATCAAACTGATAATGTTGTGATAACAATTATTGAAGTGACAACTCACAGTTGTGAGGAAAATGATCCATGTAGGCTGCCTCAACGTCTTGAGCAATGAGGCTCTTCAACAGACACAGATGCTGATGTAACATGCTGTCTGTGGCTATGCAACATCAGCGAATGTATGTGTGATTGGCCAACAGGCTTGCATGATTGGCGGAAGCCGAATTCAGCCTATTCTTTCCCCTAGCATTATATGTATACTTAATATATAATCAGTAGAACTCAATCACACACTCGCGAAAAAATGATGTGTGCACAAATGCTCTCAGACACAACATCCTTATGATTTAGAAAATTACAATGACCTGATGAAAAATCAACAACAATGTTCTTGATGAAAAGTCAGGGTCATGAGAAATCGCTTCACATAACAGAATGAGATGACATGTAACAAAACATTGCATGCTCGTACGGTTGAACTCGCTAGAAAGGTAGTTCAAATGCCTCTCATCTACTTGACGCCTCAATACCGCTCCTGATTCATCAAAGCACCAAATTGCTTTTAAATTTTTGTGGGATGAAGTACCTTTCTAAAGGTGGTCATCTTTTACTGGTTATTGGTACACAAATTTGAAAGCATATGAGGATGCAACCTACGAGCACAGGGTGTTCACGTTGATCCCACCGATTTTCTGATGGCACATTTTCATGCAATCTGTCGAATTGTATACCGTAAGCCGATTTCTATGTGAAATGAGGTCAGAAAGATTCAAAATTTTGTATTATTGATCTGAGATAACTGATACCGAAATGTTAGTTCAGTTCGTCCCCGTTTAGTACGGAGGATTTCCTTTAGCGACGAAGCCACCTTCCACATCAACGGCTCTGTGAATCGTCACAACAGCTTCGTATCTGTGACACCCATGCGATCACCCAGCATCCTTTGCAGGCCGATATGATACCTCCCAAGTTCGGCATCGTTTTGCATATTTCATATTGCAATCTGTCGAATTGTGTACCGTAAGCCGATTTCTATGTGAAATGAGGTCAGGAAGATTCAAAATTTTGTATTATTGATCTGAGATAACTGCTACCGAAATGTTAGTTCAGTTCGTCACGCACTTGATTCTTGAATGACCATGGAGTACAAAGACTAAACAACTGCTGAAATAGCGACTGCAGTTTCCTTTTCTGTTGCATTTAATTGTTAAGAGGCTCGTCGTTTGTTTATTGAGAAATTCGATAAAGCACCACCTCCTGCTAGGACTTTGAGCGACTGGAAACTATGATTTATGGAAACGTCCGTTCTTCCACGATCTCATGGTGATCAATCGCACCGGCGATTATCTGAAGAAAAGAAGAACGAAGTATTGGAGTTATTCGAGGACGAACCATATGCCTCACAACGCCAGGCCTCTCTAGCTAAATGTGGTGTATCTTTAGGAAGCGTCAACAACATTCTGAAGGACGACGGGGACTTCGATCGTGGAAGTTTACTACAGTTCAAGAACTCCAAGTGGACGATGGGCCTAGGAGAATTGAATTTTGTCGGACGGCTCTTGCGAACGTCAACGGCTAGATCCCCATTTTGTACAGAGGATTTCCTTTAGCGACGAAGCCACCTTCCACATCAACGGCTGTATGAATCGTCACAACAGCTTCGTATCTGTGACACCCATGCGATCACCCAGTATCCTT
>CAJQUW010008158.1:0-18647 GCA_907163375.1 Prostheceraeus crozeri
TTACGAAGTCTTATTAAAAAAGAGGGCTATATGCGCTACTATTCCGACATCACACTTGCATATGCCAGTTTGTGGCATAGATTGGATATCGTCCTATCCCGGGTTGCCACTTGGTCTGTATTTACGGAATAGTATTAAATCGTTTATTTTTCACCGAGGTCTGTATTATGTTCAATTTATTTATTCTATTATTTATTTTTCAATTCATTTATGTTCAATTTTAGAAATAATTTAAAATGCATCAGAATGAGACAAGTCTGTTAGAATTTCATCTTGTGCAATTTATGTGGCACATTGTTAGTCGTATTTTTCGGACTGTCATATCGCATGAAAAATATATTTCTATAACAAATCGGTAGAATTTTATCAATTGATCAACGTATGCTGACTATCAATTACTGACTGTTTTAGCACTAGTACTGTAAAGAGCCGAAAAGGAAGTTAGAGGGGTTGCTCAATGGAAAATTAGTAAATGAGATTATTTCTAATAAATACGTGGATAATTACTTGTCTTCTAGGCTAGTTGAATTAAGTCCGTCAGTCTGTCAAAGACCTGTTCACAAACCGGTTCTTCAAAGTATTACGCTTGTATTTATTTGGGAAAGCAGAATCCAAAGTTGCGCCGAGATTCAGTCTCAACAAAAAAAATTAGTGCCTCACTCTACGTTTATGTTCCAGACTGACATGACAGAGCAGATGGTAACTTTTCGTGTACGGTGTACATTGTGAAAAGATTGTTGGGTTCTGAAAAAAGTTTGAGGAATTAGTCATTTTCTGTAGATCTGCTTCTGATGATTTATAAGAAGTAAACTGAAACAAATTGAAAAGAACTTTGGATCCTCCGAACAAGCACTGTATGAAAAATTCCTCTTCGGATATATGGCCAATGAACGAAGAATATTTTTATCAGTTTCTGTGGACGAGTAAGTGGGGAGTTCATGTTATTATCACGAAGCCTGTGCGATGCGAGCGATGCAACTCAATATAGACGATGCTATTCGCGTCGTGTTTCATCGGCAAAGTTGTCTTTCAGTAAGCTTGATGAGTATCCCTTCTCGTCTGTCTGATTCTTTGGAGAGAGATTTTTCATAAGAAAGTATTATACTGGAAATTTCGTGAAGGTTTTGCGAGAAATAAATTTGATAACTTCTTTTTCAATTATTTCGTTTTGAATCGATTTTCGAATCAATCAAAGTTTTTTTCTCCGTTGTAAGCCTATTACGCTGTTATGGCGGTGATAGGTTGACATATATTAAGGTTTGCAACATTAATTTCAACCAGGATGTCGCGGAAGAGTCCAAGGGTGCCACGTTGTTCTAAAATTGCATAAAGTGTAGAAATTTGAAGTCTCAAGTCAGTAGTATAACCATGAAGCGATATGCAGCTGCTTTAATCTACAATTTTGTCGTCACGACGAGTGCATGGCAGTTTCTGTTGTTAGCATTGCAATAGATATAAACAAGTTGTAGCAAAGTAATGCAATATTAAAATATTATTTGAGATATCGAAATTTAGGATGTCTTCATTTGGAATAATATATTTGAAAATATCTGACCACAACTGATTTCAATTATTAGATACATGTTTTTATTCCCATAAAATATTATGTTGAAGTACCGGTATATAGTAGTTACATGATCACACAATTAAATGCCACTTTTCAATACTAATTTTTCCGTTTAGCGACTTGATTTTCATCTTAAATTTGCTTCGGTGATGTGGTGTTAATCGGCATGACATATTATGCGTAGAATTTCATGTGATGGCAGTGTGTCTAAAATGTTTCATCTTTGTAGGCTGCCAATCTTGGTGATTCTAGTCAGCCAGATGGAGGTTTGACTCCGACAAAAGGACCTCCTTCGCCAGCCCACCTTGGACGGCGCTCCAAAACCAGTTGTCTAAAAGGTCAGCAAGAGCTGGCTGAACTCCTCATGGGAGGTTTGTCGATGTAGATAATGCCCTGTACTTCTTCTCCGACTCCATAAATGCGAAGTAGTGACTACTTGTACGTTTAGCGTAGAAAAACAGCGGTTGGGTTTTCTGGGTAAAGTTTTTCTTTACCATAGGTAAATTCTATAAGAACTTGTGAGAAGTCGCGTGCTTGAACTTTAGGTCGGGGCCGGGCCGCAACAATAGGCTTGTCGCGAGAGGTCGATTAATTTTTGGCTGCGGTCCACAGATCGCCCAAATAAGAATATTATTTCATCTATTTTTCAGTAGTTCTAGCACTAATTGTGACTATCAACGTCAAGATTTTCACTTTTCTTTCCCTACTGTACTTCACTTGCCTTTGAACGGTTCGCTGAGAGACACTTTTGAGGCATAGACTCCCCTGAGCTGTGCTCTTGAAATTACTAAATTGTAAGTAACTTCAGTCTTAGTTTGAAATCAACACCATTAAAATTATGGTTTTAGGACGCCGAGAATGAATAGTGCCAGCACCGGCAAAAAGACCTGTACAACATATACAAGAATTTAAAACAGTTGGAGTCATTCCAAACATTTGTAGATATAAAGTAACTGATAAGCATTATTTGTAATGGGAAAGTATTATGCTTTGCATGTTTGAAGAATAGTCACTACTCATGTCACTTAAGACATTGTGACGTGAATATCATTGAAGTAGCATTCATCCAGCACTACGCCTTAACCGCTGGCAGAACATGTGTAGGTCTTAGGAGTTAACAGTCTGTATCCGCAAAAATTCGGCTCATATCCAGCTATAAAATGAATGTAAAATTTTTCTTTCTTAATTACAGGCTAGTAATCTGGGGTTTTTTTGGAAGCTGGTACTGTTCATAGAATGCCAAAAGCTCATGTTATTTCAACGTTTGTTCGTAATATTCAATAGAACAATTCAGTATAAACTAAGCTGCAGATTGAATGAATTCAGAAATTGAATACAACATTTTACATAAGTTTTGTTCAATTCAGCAAAAAACCGTGTTAATTTTTTATTTCCCTTACGTTCTAATTTAAAAGCCTGTTGAAAAGTCCCTTTCCCCTTTTAAAAGGCCAGCATGTTTTAAACGCTTCAGGAAGTCTCATATTTCCACACCATTCTTTAGTGGTGATCATATGTCTCCGGGGGAACTGCTGAAACTGTGGGAGATGGATGCTAAATTCTAGCCCAGGAATAAAAATTCAAAAAAATATTTTTCAGTTTTGAAAGCATTATGACAAATTCGCTTACTGACGATACAAATCTTATGTCACATTTATGCGCCCCAGGGAAATTTATTTGTCCTAAGGAAAACAGCCGTAACTAATTAAGTACAATATGTCTAATTTCAAACAAGCAATCTTTAACGCAGGTGGACATGCATTTTAAGAAATTGGCTTCAAGTATGCTGAAACTAAGCCTCACTTTATGCCTTGTGGCGCAAATTCCTGTATACTATTTTCATAGAGATAGTTGAAAGTTATCTTACTGTACTCCTCATAAATGATTGGATGCTTAGGAAAATTGCCTTTTGTTATTGTAATATTCTATTTAGAGCCACATTGGCGCCATTATAAGCGCTTTACGCAGGTGATATCAATATCACATACATGTATTGTTGATATCTTCGTGTATTATATACTCAACCATTCAGTTATCTTGCAGCTCCTCTTATCAGATTTTTTTCTATTTTCAGATACTGAACTTGAACGACGTTGCTACCTCTACTTATGCTCTATGCTATATTATAATTAGTAGATGGACGAAGTACAAGGCATAATGATCGATGTTTGTAGATAATGATAACTTCGACTCCGACTATATTCATGATCCTCACTCACTTTCAGTCAGCGTGGTGATTTCCTGTCGTTGATTTAGGTTGGCGTTAGATGTTTTTGATATCACTCACATTTATACTGTCAGGATTTAGGTCTAGAACTTGTTTACTACAGTGACTTGTTTGCTGTGCTATTTTCGTTTTAATGGCGCACTCGCCATTGTTTAATCAATTTCATCCGAATGTGCCGCAGAATAACAACTTAGTAATAATTCATTGTAGTATTTGTTCTCTTGTATGAATTGACTGGGCACAGTGATAAATAAAAAGCGAGCAAAAAAAGACATATAACAAAAAACAAAAATTACTGAGAATCTATTGAATAATCGTTGGATTGCCTCCAAAATATAATTAATGAAACATAATCTGCTTTATTCAATTTCCTTCCGTTATCAATGTTGCTTTGATGGAATGGTGAATAAATAAATACATCCACAATAGCTAGGTCCGGCCACCTGCACGTCCGCCGAAAATGAGAAAACTGCATGACTACAGCGAAACTTGCGGGTCTGCCGACCTCTATCTTATTTTCCATAAAAAAGAAAGCACTTTTGAAGTCCATAGAGATTTCTTGTTTCTAAGGATTTGAATCTTATCCATGGTTTGGGTATCAAGGAAATTTACTAATGGATAGCATTGAGATTAAAGAACAGATTTTTCTCTAATTTTTTCATGAAGTTTTTTTTCAAATTATAATACAGGGTCCGCACATAAAGTTGTATTGGGATTCTCATGTGCGTTAGTGTTGATTGATTAATAACAAATTGAAGACTAATGCGTCCCTTCTTGTGCAATAGGCCATGCCCTTAAGTTTTTTCATGTGCATAGAATTACAAAGTTGACTACAAAATTTGGATGACATTTGGACGTGTGAATATATCATTTCTTAGACTATTTGAGGTCATGATGAATATTATATGTTTGTCCAATTGTTCAGCATTTGCATTTCTGTGCAAAATGGCCATAAGCATTTTCATATAATTCTGTAATTGGAAACATAGTTCAAAATCCAAGCAAGTACCATTTGTACAATTCATTTTGATTTATAGATAGGCTTACTTCATCAATGATTGATAGATGAATAAGTGGACCTGGCCAACTTGTCTTTCAAGTTGTTGCACTGTTTTTTGTTACACAAAACCGGTCCGGATTGTTGAGAGCTCATAGAGTTATTATCCGCCGGTTTGAACAATGTTACAAAAGCTCTCGTCTGAACAGGTTACTCGTCCGTTGTGTGTTCACATTTTCGAGGAGTTAGGAAATGTTCAGGGACAGATCAATCAGGGCAGACCAAAAAACCATCTCGCAGCGCCTTGTGCATTGAGACAGTGTGATAGAGATGATGCCAGAAGTCTCTCCCTCAAGTCTGTTGAAACGACGTTTTTCCATAGAACTATCAGATATCTGAAACATCTTATGAGAAAAAATCTTGAAGGATGACTGTATCTTGTTATCCATATAAGGTACAGAGCGTCTATTTAAGTGACTTTGAAGCGAGATGATTACACTATCTGAGGCATTTAGTTGAATTTTAGATCGGGGAGGACAATCTCACTTCACTAATAACGACCTGACGAAGCTCATGTTCAACTTGTGTGGTTTTTTGTGAGCAAAGCATAATTATCGTTTTTGGTCTTTCGAAAATCTTTATAATTCACCAGGCGTTCCCCATACATCCAGAGAAGATAACAAAAAAACACCAAGGTTTTTGGTGTGGTAATTTATGCATGACTGCATTGTGGGCACCATACTTTTTCGAATGATGACAACGGAAAAGCAGTTCAAAGTACCGGGAAATGATAATTTGGTCATTCTTGATACCCAACAATTTAATGACATTGTCAACATCAAGCTGCTCTATATAGGTTTCATTTAGAAACCATTGGTTTCCAGCAAGATGGTTGCCACGTGTTCACTGTCGCTAAAGAGACATTAAAACTTTTACAGGAAAACTTTTCAGCCATCGGCATTATCTTCTCGAGGGATGTGAGTTCTCCTGGGCCTCTGAGGATGCCCCAGATTTTTTTCTTTGGGGATATTAAAAAGAGAGAGAGTGTACGCTTCAAAGCCGAGAAACCCACAAGTGCTCACTAAAAGAAAACATACGAAATGAAATCCAGAAAATAAGCCGGGAAACTTTGAGTCATTGGTTGATGAGGTGCTGCAAAGAGGGCACAATCGGGTATCATTTCACAAAGGTTAGCTCACTTAGTGAATGCAATTTTCCATACATCAAAATTTTATGAAATTCTGGGTCGTGTTTCATTTGTAACTCCTGAAATAAAATTTAGTATCAATAGTCATAATTCTAAGCCATTTTACAGCCTAACTTCATAATCCCTTAAACGACTTTTGGCGGGACCCTAAGTTGTTTATGTTTTGATATCTCGAAAACCATTGATTTACGGGATTATGTGTATGTTTATCAAGCTTGTCTCAAAACACCTACTTATTGAACTTCCTTTTGAACATCTTTCCTCCGCCACCATGGTGGTGGTAAATTTAGAAACGAAAAGACTGACGAACAACATTAACATATTTTCAATCTACGAATACAGAACTCAATTCTTCGACTTAGTCTTAGTCATGAGCTGTAGAAAGTTACCGGTACTGCAATCATTGAAAAAATCAATTTTTCATGCAACATTAATCTACTATGTGTTAAAGGTCGAAAATTTGTGAGCATCGCACTCGCAGAAAAAAAGTTTTTTGTTGTTCTTCAATCTTTACCAATCTTTGCACTGTTACTTCCCATTGAGGTCTGTGCTTATTGTACATACTTGAGAAGCAATGCACTTTTTACGCTTAATCTATGTGCGCCAGCCATCTAGAGCTGTTGTCATGAATTTCATTTCTTAATTGGACATACATATGAGTGTTGTTTCCTCTATTAAATTTGATTGCAACTTTTTATGATAGCCTGTTGCAATTTGCTAATTTTAAATGAGGGTCAAATGTTTTTTACTGTCATGCTGAGAATCTTTGAAGCTTAAGCTCCGTCTTTCTACCGGTGCGTATACGTCTAGAGAGCAGTTACAATGCTTAATAATTTGTGGATGCACGGTCGAAGCTGCTGATTCAAGTGGTGTAGTGCGGGGAATTGGAGTTGTTCAAGTTGACGACCGACATACTGCAAATCTTTCCCTACAAATTTTCTACAGACGATGAAGAACTCCACTAGTACACATCCGTGAATCGATTGCTCTTCAAAGTTTCCGCCGCAACTTAATGGAATCATTATTGATAAGACGGCAACCAGTGATTGGTGGAATGCTTTCAGTTTTCAGAGTGACCGGAAGTGTATGTTAAGCCAAGTTTTTATCGCATCTTGAAGGACTCTAAAAGATCTATGTAAGGAAATCTTGAGAAGAAAAAGTGGATCCAATCAAGAATGTTCTGTAAAGTCAATCGGCAAAAATGTACACGACCTATCGTTTCAGAAGCTGAGTTGGAAGTCTTAGCAGAACCGCTTGAGATATTTCAAAGTGGAGTTAAGCATCATCACCCTTCGTGAATAGATAACACAGTGAATAAAGCTCGTATCAAGTAAACAGTACCGCAGGCTTTTGTGAAGCAGCAAAGTAACTATCGTGGATACCCGGTACATCCGTTCGTAAAGAAGGATGCGAAGGACAGCTAGAACACAGAAAAGCTGAAAATGAGCTCAATGAAGATTTTGGAAATAAAGAATAGACAGCTCTGGTTGAGGAGACCATGAAAAATCATGTAATGATTATCTGAGGAATGTACCCGTAGGTTTATATATCCATGTTCATGAAAGTGAGTAGATAATTGAACTGTAATGATATCCAAATTGTAGTACCCTTATTCTAAGTGCATATAGTTGCAAGTTAGTTAATGTAACCGTCTCGTTTAGAAGCAAATTCCGTTGAGCAATCCTTTGATATGTTTTCTGAGAGGTAGGGAGAGTGGTGGCTCATGAGCGAATTTTTTCAGTTGCTTTTGTCTTTGACTGATAATCTATTGATGTTGAAGAATTCAACTCACCAGTTTTGATAATGTTGGTAGGGCGGTTGGCATATTTATGGTTAGCTCCGCTCGGATTGAACTATTTCCTGAACATACCTGAATATCGCCTTGAAAAAAAGTTGCGAAGTTCGCTCATGGTGCCACGACCATGGGGCAACACGAGCCCGGCTGTCGGGGCACCATGAGCCTTTTCGAAATGTAATTGGCTATAAAACGACATTTCTATTCATTCTTAATAGAAAAACATTGAAATGTTTCATAAATATCCTAATTCCCGATCTATGAATGCTATTTAAATACTACTAACTTGCATCCATCCATAAGTTTGGCATTAATGAAAAAATAATGTCAAATAAAATAATATGAATTTTCCACCGGCAGCTTCATACACAGTCATCTTGCTGAATTGCTGTTATTTACTGAATTCAAACTGTTAAGCATCAAAATGATGTTTTCATTGGAATTGGTTTAAAAAAACACATGCAATCCTGTTCAATTAATTGCAAAATGTTCAATCTTGTAGGCCTATATAGTCGACTGAACTGCTGCTTCATCAGACGATCATAAATTTATTAAAATTATTATTAATTTATCATCCTTTTGATGAAGCAGCAGGTCTACGACACATCTACCGCACATTTAGATTACTAATATATGATTTTGGCAGATTGATATTTCATTCATCTTCTTTCGATATGCATCTGCCTCAACACACCATGCTTTACAATATAGTCACAGTTTTCATAGAATCGAAAAAATCAGCCTTTGTGCTTAAGGGCACTGCTGTAACAATCATCGCACATAATCAAAAATAGAATGCAACTAAAAGAATTGAAGCATCTCAGCTTGGCTTTATTCAGTTCTGGTTAGGAAAAGACAATGTCATCCATAAGAAAATCAGATCTTCCGCGAAGGCAAGCATTGATTTGATGTTTTTATTTCGTCTGCTGCAGGCTGCATGCGTCACATGCCTTCCACTTGCAGAAAATCGATCTTATCTCTCGATTTCACTATCTTGACTTTTTGTAGAAAGTCTCACGAAGCTAAAGGATTATTCAGAGAGACGGCCTACTTGATTATAATGTCCGATGATATTGATCCGATTGTTTAACTACTTTTAACACGTGTCTTCGCAATATGCAGGGTTGCCATACGTCCGGATTTTATCCGGACGTCCGGATTTTTTGAAAAAATCTGCTGAAGTCCGGATTTTTTCTCAAAACTATCAAATTTCCGGATTTTTATCGAATCCATACTAGTGTTCTTTACCCGTTTAAAATCATTCAACTACTTGCTTTGGACTAAAGCTGATTCATCTCTATCATTTTTGCAAACTGCTTTTTTCACAGACTGCTAGGGTCCAATTTGGGTAATTTTATACATGCACTATGCTGTTGTCATAACAGTTTACTTCTTGGATTTGCACAAATATATTTTGACTTGTCAATGTGTTCGCAAATTGTATTGTATAGAAGAATTCATTCTACCGTAACTGTTCTTCAGAGGCAGCGCGGCCAGAACAATGAAGCTCGGATTTGCATGTTTGTTCACACTTTGCCTAGATGAGACGAACAATTCATCTGGGTACAAGCAGCTCGATTTGACTGCTTAGACCGGACAGATGTGATTGAGGCTCTTGCAGGAAACCGAGCGCCACCCAAACTTTGTAGTGCTCAGATAATTCATGCTGAAGTAATGAATTTTCTGAAAACCGTGAACATCTCAGCCAAAAACGTACTTGCCATCAACCGCGACGGGCCGCATGTTATGACAGCCTTCATAAAACTGTTCTCATCTTCTAATCCGGATGTTATAGACTTTGGTTCTTGCAAGCTACATACATTGAACAACTGCGTGGAAAAAGTTATGGGAAAAATCGGATTCAATGTGCTTCAATTTGCACTCGACATGAAGTATTTCTTTTAAGGGCAAGCTCTCAGATCCGAAGAATTCGCTGCTCTGCGAAACGAGCTGGATTTACCGAATCTTGAAACTAATTGATCATAGTGGGACAAGGTTTTTGACCTTACTTCATTTTGTGAATCGAGTTCTCACGCTCCTTGATGCGCTTCGAACCTGTTTCGTCCACTATTTGCCCAAAAAAGGATTGGCAGATTTGGCAAAGAATGATCGGTATGAGGACTTCGCAGCGCATTTGCATCAGAGAAGAGAGACATCTACCTCCTTTTTCTATCGGAAGCACTTCCCCTATTTCAAGAAATGCAATTATTTTTACAGAGAGACGATCCCATTGGGCCGGAGTATGTGTATGGAATTTTGGTGGTATGATGGCTTCTCTAGGACGGGACGATTTTTGCTGCCTTCTGTCTGTGTAAGACATCGTCGTGTCGAAGATTTCAACATCAAGCATGGTCCCCTGAAAATCACTCATCAGACGTTCACATTTGCCACCGAACTGAACGTTTATGTCTGAAAATTTGCCTGGTCTGCTGAAATGACGCATTTCAAACTCGAAGCGAAGGCTTTTTATTTGGAGGCTTTCCACGCAACCATGAGCAATCTCGAACTTGATCAAAAAGAACACATGCGTTTGTGGCGAAAGTTGACATTGCTGTATCCACAAAACCGCACGTTTCAGTCGGATAAGGACAAGACAACAAAATTGAAAAACTTTGACGTTTCTTTGGCAGGTCTCATTCCCACAATAAAAGTTGATTGACATGCAATCATTGAATCGAGGAATGGGAAACAGCTGGCAATCAACAATGGATTATTCAGACACTCAAAGAAGAACGGCTAGATGATTATTGGAGCAAGATATTCGAAAAGCACAAATATCGCTGATCAAAGTTCTTGTGCAGGCATTGCTTTGTATTCTGCATACACAATAGCTGCTGAGGAAAGAGGATTTAGTGTAAATGCAGCTGTAGTCACAAAGGAGAAAAATAGGTCTCCAACCCCGAAACTCTGAACGCGTATCCGGCGAGTGCGATCTCACTTGAAAAATATCGATGGATTACAACATTTTTCAGTAACTCAGTCCCTCATCGACTTAGCTCGAAGCTCATCCCGCGATACTTCCAATCATATGAGCAAGAATAGTGCTAGTGGATGATGAAGAATCATGAACGGTAAATTTTTAGACTATTTAAAGAATTGTTTTTGCCAAAGAAGAATTTTTTATCGGATTGTTTTTATGGACAGATTTCAGTGAGCTAGATTGTTTATACTTCACGTGTTTTTATTGATAGTGATCATTTGTCTATCAGTGATGTATGATTATATAGACTTGTTTTCTGGTAGCGCAATCACAGATGCAACGTTGTATTCTTAATAGATTTGTTGATTCATAACCCAACCATAGGCACACTGATGTACTTTTATGAAGATTTGTTTTTTCTGGTAGCGCAACCATAGGCGCACTGTTGTATTATTTATATAGATTTGTTTTTCTGGTAACGCAATCATAGGCCGCACTGATGTATTATGTATATAGATTTGTTTTTCTGGTAACGCAATCATAGGCGCACCGTTTTATTCTTTATAGATTTGTTGATTCATAACCCAACCATAGGCGCACTGATGTACTTTTATGAAGATTTGTTTTTTCTGGTAGCGCAATCATAGGCGCACTGATGTATTTGTATATAGATTTGTTTTTCTGGTAGCGCAATCATAGGCGCACTGATGTATTTGTATATAGATTTGTTTTTCTGGTAGCGCAATCATAGATACACCGTTGTATTCTTGATGGATTTGTTGATTCTTAACACAATCATAGCGCACTAATGTAATATTTTTATAGATTTGTTGATTCAATCATTTAACGAAATCATAGACGCGCTGTCAATTTTTATATAGCTTTGTACTGCCTACATTTGTTAAAAGGATTTGTGAAATATTCTCAAGGCTTCTGAGATTTATTGATGTATTTGTTAATTGAATATATTGCGGGTTCATAAAAGCTGCGATTTTTCATTCAAAATCACCTGTCATTTATGAATGACAAGGAAAAGAGATACGCATGATATTGATTACAATCTTACGCATAATGATTATTTTCCATTCACAGTTAAGTATAGAAGGCAATTAATGTTTATATTTACTCCGTGATATAACATTAGAGCGTCCGGATTTTTTTCTGGACGAGTTTGGCAACCCTGAATATGTGTATGGTGAGCCTCTTGGCTTCGCATCGTTTAAGGAGACGGTGCAGGTCTTGCTGATCATTGACAATAGGTCTAATGGAGGTTTCTTTAACTTTAAGGGACAACCGTGCCTGGCTCATGGTACCTCACCATGACTTTTTGATGACAAGGTTATCATCCCAGATACATTTGACATCAGAAAAAATGTTTAAATGCCCTAACCCATAGTTTATTAAATGGCGCATAAATATCATGCCCATATGAAGATGAAGTGCGAGCAGTACTCTCAGAGCAGTTCTTTGTATTGGGACGTACATCATACTATTAAATTCGCCTCAGAATGTGAAATTACCATTGGTTTACATCTTCTAGACGTGAAAGTTGTCAAAATCTTTTGACGCTGATTTTAATTAAAACCCTCTAGCGCTATTCTGCCACCAGGCTACTCACCCCGCAGTACACCTTGAAGGTCCTTGACTTCAACTCCAATCATCTATTTTTCCATAAACTAGTTTGTTTTGCATGATCGAGCGAGTAGTTTCTCTTTAAATAATGCTGATAAATAATGCTCCATTGTCAAAACGCGATTAATAAGAGCACTTTAGAAATGAATGGTTGTACAGTGCTAAGAAGAGTCAAACCGGCATGGACTATTTAGAATTAACGCAATTTGACTGTCAGTTGAAGAACTACTTAACCTTCAATTTCAATCAGAAAGATTGTCATAACTTGCATAAAATTTAGATGTGGAAACCATGATTTAATGATAAGAATAGGCAGTTATGCTTATAAACAGATTTGCTTATGAAGATCGAATCTGCAAATTTATGACGCTGAACAAAAGGTGGAAACAATATTTCATTTCATTGTGAATGCACCTTATACAATGATATTCGAAACACGTTTCATACCATTCTGTATTGATGCTTCTAAATACGATTTCTATGACATGATGCAGAAGCTAAATGTAGGTTAATCTATTGAAGTTAACGAAAATACATCAGGAATGGCCAATGACATCAGAGCAATAAAGAAATCGGAAGGGTACTTGTTAGAGAGTGATTAATATTCACATGCATCGTATTGAGAAAGATTATCGACGATCAGTCTAAATCATTTTCTCGTGCTGAAACGAGGAGGTCCACGGAGCAACGTACAATTTTGCAAGATTAAAAACGCGTGATTTTCCTCTGAATTTACAGGTAAGTTTTAATCTTTGATAGTCATTTATTTATTTTAAAAATATGTAATGATGATTAAATGAGACCCTTTTTCTGCTCTGGACCTCATGTTCAATAAATAATTATGATTATACTTTGCAAATCGAATAGGAAAGGAATTTACCAATCTTGATACTTAAATATAGCACTAACTTCACTTTGCCGTTTACGTTATTCAACTAATATCTCCTGACCATTATTAGAAATTCGATGCATCAAATGGTGAATTACATTTGCAGGTCCTACTACTTCCAGCGTGACTCCTATTTTATTTCATCTCAGCTATCATTTCATTGTCTCATCTCGAAATTGTAAATAGATATCATCACAAATAAACTTGTCATGTGCATCATAATCTGATATTCATCACATAATTTGTAATCATCATGATAATCAACGTGTTTTTTCATTTTTGAAAAATAAACGTTTCTGACTTCTGATGAGTGTTTGATTGAAAAACTGCCCTAAACATCTTTTGAATAAATTTAACTATCAGAGTAGACCTAATAATGTAATAGCAAAAATATTGTTGCCTGCCGTAAACTTGGTTGTCTACGGTACTGTAGGATTGGGTTGACGTTTACATGATAACACACGGAAAATTCGCCTACTTATTTTAGTTTTTGTGACTAAAACTTTGGATAGTTGAATTTTTTCTGTTAACGAATTTCATATCCCCACATGTTTCTATATTATAATTATTAATGCAACATCTCGATACACTGAAAAATGCATCTAGTCAGGTTTATAATAATGGACTCATCGTTATTCGGTAGTTATTCAGTGTCCATGTGAGAATTGGTGTTCGATGTAGATTCAGTTAATTTGTAAAGGGAGGTTATTTTGAAGGTGAATAGGCTACTTGTACTTTATAGTTTACAATATTTTCACAGAAATTTTGAATTTATTGAGTCAAATGAACATATTAATATGTTCCAGCATGTCGTTATAGAAGACGGTTGTATAGGTGGCTTGAGAGCAATTAATAAATTTTGCGATTTTCGCTTGATGCAAAAGGGTTTACTTTCAGATATTGGCATTTGTGCAGGCTGTGTTTCGACATTCCTTGAGTGACGTTTTTCATGGAAATCGTTGCTCTGTCCTGTAAACATATTTTGGAAGACCAGCTTCACAACCTCGCCCACAGAAAATTAAGCTCTTTATCATTGATAACAAATGTTGTTCTTGTTATAGTTGCTTGATATATAAAACCAGTATTTCTTCGTGTAACATCTAAGACCTCGTGCAACTACTTGATCATTATCATGGAGATGAAAGGTTGTTTGTTTATGCCAAATACGCGTCTATCACCTGCTACATGTGCATCCTTCAGAAAAAGCGGCATTTCAAATTACGTTATTAATTCCGAAGACTGTTGTAAGACTTAGTATTCAAAGACGGGAATTCCTCTTTCTCTTGTTGAAATTTGCATGGAAACACGCTCATTTTTCCTCAATAAAATGAAGAAATCGGAGAATTTCTAGAGTTTTATTTTCAATACTTTGAGTTTCCAATTCTCAACACTGGCCGTAATTTGATGAATCTTCAAATCGCCTCCACACTCAGAATCTCTGAAACCGAAATTTTTCTTTTGGGATCAGATGATGAAGTTTTGCAGTTCTTGTACGCGTATTTGTTATTTTAAACGATCACACTCTGATTATTGAAAATCTAGTATTCTACTGCGACCTGTATCCTTGGCAGAGCAATTCCATTGTTAAATTGCAGATTCTTTCATTTACAAATGATTTTGTGCCTGTCAAACAGCTCACACTTTAACTTGCTCCTAAAATTTAAAGATATTTTTCAGGGAAGATGTATTTCTCCACAAGGATGCCGTTCAGCAATATTGTAGGATGAAACAATCTAGAAGAATATTCAAACCCAAGAATTTCGATAGAAGTTGAAACTGTGAATGCGAGTATGTGGAAACTATTGACTTCAGTTAAGATCTCAATTCAACTAAATGGCCAGCATAGAGCATTTAAAGTTCGCGGATTGTCTACTGCACATGTTTATGAAGGTTGCACGAGCTCTTATCTCATCAGTCAGAATTCGTCATGATGATAGGTTATACCTGAATGAACGAGAATAAACATTCATTCACAATCCACGCACAACTGCCCTGACAACAACGATATGGAAGGGCATCTGCGATGGTTGGTGAGTAGACAAATTTATCTATGAGGAAAAGCAACATTAGTGTCGTATAAGATGCCCGAGTAACATTTGTAGTGAAGTCTTGTGCAGGGAATTAGTTTGCTGCTGGAATACACAACCAGGTGTTCATCTAGCTATTTGTGCAATACTTCACCTTTCTTTCTTTATTCCATGTATCAAATGACAAAATTCGAGTTAAAAAAATGATTATGGGCATTTTGCATTTTGAAATATGTCAACAGTTCCGTGGTCTTAAGATGCAGATACAATTATTTGGCTCTCATTCAATTTATTATACGTAAGCCATATTTATTTGTTTATGGTTCATTATTCGAAGCGTTTTGTATTCGATTGGCAGCTCCGTTATAGTACGGTCGACTTGGCTGAGTTTTTGCAGCGAACGAGGCCGAAAATGAAACTCACAGAATGATGTGCACTTCAGGGCTAGTGCGAATTTGCGTGTCTGCCGATTCCAGCCTCGTTCCTTTTCTTGTCGGATGATACGTATTTGGACTTAAACCTTAACTTACGTCCTTATGGCCTTAGGGTCCTTAACTATACTAACTTTATATAAAGTTATTAAGGTCCTAAGTAGCGCGTTGGACGCGACTTAAGTCAAGTGAAGTGTTTCTTAACTTAGGTCCCTAAAGTACGATTGAGATATAAGCAGCAAGTCAATTCACTCTTGGCGTGCTTCGTACGAAGCAGCTTGGGAAAACTGGTGCCATAATGTAGAGACTGCTCACTCACAACCCAAACCGACACACCAACGATGACTTATTTACAAGCAACTTGGGCGTGCCGAAGCCGCTTGGATATAAAACTTGTGCCAAGTTAGTGCAATATAGTCAAGCGCTGCCGCTCATTAATAAGAACAGACAAGCAATACCATTAGTGATTTATTGAAATCAAACATTTATATACCAAGCAAGAACTGTTCAGATCGCTCACCCGCGACTGCACACAACCGGTTTGTCAGATAGCTTGGTTATGACAATATCAATATGGACAAGATGAAAGTCTGACAATAGGCATGACGTCAGGTCACAAAAAGAACAAAGGGAACTGAATCGGCAATCGTGGACGCATGTAAATGCACACCATGGCAAAGATCAAAGAAAACCCATGTAAATCCAATGGGAAGCAGATTTAAGTTTTCGCTGATAGGGGACATTTCTCACTGTTTTCTTTGATTTAGGGAGTCGCATAAGTCTAAACTTTAATGTTAGACTCTTACGTTGCTTAACTTTGATCAATATGTTGTGTTTAGCGATTACCGATTAAATTTGAATGTGCATGGCATCACAGACAGCGACAAAACAGCACAAGTGACCTGAAGACAATCCATGTCAGTAGTTGCGGCTGTAGACTTAGTACTTATCACTGAATCAGAGAAAACACAAAAAAGTGTCACTTTTTACTTGAAACTTCAATCTGCTTCCAATTGGATGTGCATCGTGCTTTTCTTTTATCCTACCCTTCAAGAGGAGGAGCCAAGTAGAACTCGGCAGATGCACAGATTCGCGACAGCCATAGGATGTACACCATTCTGTTAAAGTGTTAAAGTCTAATTTTCTGCCTCGTTCCCTGTAGAAACTTGCTCTGGCGGCAGGACTATTAACTCTCGGGAGGTTTAAAATTCGCTATTCCATTTCGTGAAAATCTGGGTCCACGTGGACCCAGAAGATTTATTTTCACAATCAAGCACAATTAGTACAGAAAGTACGAGTCACAGAGTTCGAATGTTCATCACAACAGTGATTCCCACACCGAGCACAGGTTTTTCTCGTTTTCCGATCTTTCTTCCACCCGCAGAGTTGACATCTGTCTTTTTTTCGTGTTGCTCTCTCAACATCCACCTTTGCTTCGATGACTGGCCGTGGCACGTCTTTTGACTCCAAAAATGGCTTGACCAGCTCCTCTCCTAAGCATCGCAGAAATTGTCTTCTTTTGTGAGGCTTGTCTCTTCCCCAATGAGGATCAATTTCGCAATTCAACACATATGCATTTATCCCACACAAATCCAATGTCTCTTTTAGTATTGTCTCCATCATATCGTGATCAAACAAAATTTCCCAGCTTTTTATAATAGTATTTGGCGCGCGAATATGCCGCAGAGAGTAACTTGTAAGACCTGGTGCTTGGTCTAAAGCAGTTCTCGATCTTCGCTTCCCTGCCACGTCTCTGTTCTTGAGGGTAGGTGAGAAGTCCAATTGCTCTCCATCAGCGGGATTGAAATATTCACTTGATTGCCGATTGCTTGGTGTAATGGATACGTCGTCATCAGAAAGGTAGAAATATTTGTCACTATTTCATCGATATCAGATGAACCAGATGGATTCCACTGGAGTCCTCCCGTGTCATTACGCCAGATGGAAGGGAAGCTTCGGGCAGGAACGTCCTTCCTGCGCGCCCCTCAATAATCTCAAAAGCTTCAACTTTTGAGCTCCGTTGTGAGCGTTCCGCCATCTTTCGCCTCGTAGCATAAAACAGCAGTGCGGTTGTAATGAACAGAACGGGCCCTGCCTGCGCGGTCTCATAGCCAAGCGCAGGCAGGGAGCATTGTTCACGCGTCACATCAAAATCGATTTCATTTGTTCGTCACAGTTGCACCTGCGTGCGAAAATAGCGACGATAGCAAAAAGCTTTGAAGCAAAGCGAAGTTTTCAGGCTGCGTTATCCCGTGTGTCTTTGGGTGCCAGGGGAAGACGGTGTGCGTGTGTCTGTGTGCAGCCCAATAAGCACTACCGCTATGCCGATGCTTTCATTATTCTACTGTTATTCGCCATTGTATCAGGCGAGTTGAGGCGGCCTGGCAGATCGACAAACTAATCGATGGAATCGTTTTGCAAGTGCGCCTGTGATTTTTCAACGTCTCCATAATCTGACCAGTTTTGTCAGCCTTTGAAAGGTGCCATGGCGTGTTTAAAGGCCTAAAAATAAAAAAAAAAAAAGAAAAAAATGCTACACATTGTTGAGCGCGTGACGATAGCTGCCTTCACGAATATGACGGTTCCAGGATAAGGCTAAGATATTGACGTTTCGCTAAAGGATACGGGAAATTCCTTATTGTGTTTCACGAATACGGGCCTTTGTTATTTGGAATTGCAGTGGGACATGAATTTCTGCGCTATGTGACGACCGATGAAACGAATCCGTGTGACTGGGTCCAGCGGGACCCATAGATTTTACTAAAAGGTTTTGCGATTGTATTGCAATTATTTAAACATACAGCTAATTACATTTTCACTTGGCAGTTATAATTGACATATCGATACAGATTAAAGTCCATGTGATATCCAATAATAAATAAATGAAAACTTAATAAATAACAGCAAGTGATCTTGAAAAAAATGGGTTCCACGTGGACCCATGAAAACCCCCCGAGG